>PVKH010048476.1:0-10281 GCA_004027955.1 Chaetophractus vellerosus | reverse complement strand
AGTGGGCACTTAGGAATTTTAGTTGCTTACTAGTAACTTAGTGAAGTCACATGTTTTGACTGCTTAGACCTTTATGCCTAATTTTAAGTTCTGCTTTATTAGGTTTCAAGGTAGAGTAGGGAATAAATTTTATGGGAAATCTGTGAAGAAAATACCTATTTTTCCATTATTTTAAGTGACTTTATATTTAACTTACATATTTTGCTGATTTTGAAAATACAGCTCTAATGTTGTTTTTAATTGGGCCTGAGACAAGGAGAAATCAAGGGAAAGTTTGGTGCTGAGATGATTCCGTTGCAGTGCACAATTCATTTTGGGTTCCTATTAACTCAGGGCTTCAGTCGTTGCTGCCTGATGTTAAAATGCTGAGAAGGACTGTCAGCAGTGTTTAAAATTATTTCCTAACCCACATGGGCTCAAAACGTTGTTTTCTTATAAAATTAATCATGTTAGCATTGAAGTTCTTGGCCAATTAATTTTTGCCAAGGTCAGTGGTTCTTTGCCTTCTAGGGGTCTTAGAACTCTTCTAGAATCTATTGAAAATTTTGGACTTTCTATGCAAAAGACAGAAATAGAAATTTTCTCATGGACCAGTTTTAGTTAGAATATTCCATATAGCAGCCGGAAAAGAGAGACCTAAAATAATAGTGGCTTAAACACCATGGAAGTTAATTTCTCAAGTGAAAGTCTGAGCTGTTATGGCAGCTTTGTTCTATAAAACATTCAGGACCCAGGGTCTTTCTCTTTCATGCTCCACCATCCCCAGTGTCTTGACCAAATCCAAAAAATGTTGGGTGACTCACCACAAATTCTGGCTGGAAAGTGAAAGGAAGGGGAGGGGGAAGGGAGAGGGTACAATGATAATTTAAGGGCATCACATGTCCCTTTGGCCAAAACATAGTCACAGGACTGTTCCACCTGCAGGGTTGACTAGGGAATATAATTTTTAGCCGAGTGGCCCTGTGTTCTGCCAAAAATTTACTTACTGTGTGGGAAGGGGATACTACTAACAGTCTGTGCCATACCATCAAGAGTTCCTGACCTGAGTAATAAAATTAACAAATTTTACTCATTGACTCTTATTTGATTCGTCCTGTGCCAGGCAGCGAGAGGTTCATGGTGAAGACAAAACCACTGGGGAAAATCATTGCCTTGTACTATTAGTTAATTATAAAATGAGTAATATATTTTAAAAGAGCTCTTCTGGCAGAGGGATCTGAAGTGGCCTCAAACAAGTAGAATTTGAGCAAGAATTTAAAAAATAGATCATAACTGATTAATAGAGTGTAAACTAAAGTGCACACGTCACAGGTGGGAGAGCATATGATATATTCTGAGGACAGTAAATAGGGTGGTTTGTTAAGAGCAGATGTATATACAGGATTAATAAGACAGACTCCTGAGGCCCTTAAATTTTGGGCCAGGACACTGTTGAATGTTTGTTGTTGTTTTGTTTTATTTGGGCTTTTGGTTTGTTGCTGTTGATTGTCTATGGTTTTCTGTAGGCAGTGGGGTTTTATTTAGTGTTTTTGAGCATATGTGTGATACAGTGAAAGCATGCTTTATCTGATAACTGTAGTACATTTAAATGAATTAGAGAGTAAAGAATTTGAATGTAGATAATAGAACAACACAGGACAAGTTGATTGTGACAGTGGAAATGAAGAAAGACAGAACTCATAGAAGTAATTTTTGAAGGAAAAAAAAAAGGAAATAGAGAACCATATAGAGAGAACATATTTAAACACTGAAATGTTATCTTTTGAACTATTGATAGGAACATTACTCTTGTGCATAGAATTAGTTCTTATCAACATTGCAAATCTTTAGTATGTATCTTCTGTGTGGCTTATGTTTTATGCTGTAAGAGTATGCTAGAGATATTCTTGTCACTGATACCCAGTAATAAAAGCTTTGTGTAATATAGTAGGTAAAAGGTTCATTTTTTAAGAGTAAAGACTTTTTAAACTGTCCAACCATTTTAGAATTAGTTTTACTATAGTAAACATTTGACATAATACCCAATCCTCGATTATTTTCTAATAGTAAGTTGCATATATAAAGTAAAAAATGGTGAAAATCATGGATTTCTATAAAGAAATGTGCTAGAAAGGTCTCCCAAAGGACATTAAAATGTTAATATCTTGAAATTTATCCTAAGGAAAAATTTAACCTAAGGAAATAATTATATTTAGGAACAAAATAAGGATATAGTCAAGTAAATTATGTCCTATCAACTCAGTGGAATTTATATAGCATTAAAAATATTAAAAAGAAATATGTAGAAGTATGGAAAACATTTGATATAATACTAAGTGAAAATATAAATTATGTACTGTTCTTTTTAAAAGTATAAAAATTTAAAACTAGATAAAGTCGTTGTGGAGCATTAGCAAAAAATACATATTTTTCAATAATGTAAAACTTTATTTTTAGGGATTCTAAAAAATTATACACATTTAAATTATAAAACATTTGATATAATACTAAGTGAAAATATAAATTATGTACTGTTGTTTTTAAAAGTATAAAAATTTAAAACTAGATAAAGTCGTTGTGGAGCATTAGCAAAAAATACATATTTTTCAATAATGTAAAACTTTATTTTTAGGGATTCTAAAAAATTATACACATTTAAATTATAAAATTTATCCCCACCTACATCCCCCTCTCACCCTGTAATGGTTTGACAGTTTTATCTAATTATGAATTCCAGAAATATAAATTGAATCATGCTTGTAAACTGATCTGTTCATCTGGGCATGATTGGGTTATGATTAGGGCGTTGACTGGGCTGTGTCAGTAGGGCGTTGAGCCCCACCCCTCCGTGGGTGTGGTCTCAAGTGTAAAAGGCAAGGCCAAAGACAGAGGGAAAAGATTTGAGAAGCAGATTTTTGAGAAGCAGGTCTGATGTTGGAGAGGGCCATTTGCTTGATAGTCTACAGCTGACCTTGTGGAAGAAGTGCTAAGCCGGGAGAGAAATGCAGCCCCGGCAGGAAAGGAACCCAAAGGCCTGAGCTGTCTTACTCCAACACGTGGACTTTGGTGAGGGAAGAAACTTATGCTTTGTGGCCTGGTAACTGTAAGCTTCTACCCCAAATCAATACCCTTTATAAAGACCAACCAATTATTGGTATATTTTGCAAAGGCACCTCTTTGGCTGACTAATACACACCCCTTCCCCAAGTTAAATGTATGTCTTTGGTTTTTCTTTTCTCTTTTTCCCCCACCTACAAAGTGTAATGTCATTTTATTAATTGGCAAAGAACTGCAATGGTTTATGCTAGAAGGGAATTCTCCAACTGTGATCACAGAAAATTTCTCTCATGGTTTATTTTAGAATTTTATAGATTCATCTTCCCCCCCACCCCCCTTGGGCTTTTCTTTTACAGCATGAATTTATCATTCTAAGTAAGCAAAACATTAAATCATTTCTATATCTAAACTGTAGCACTTTGAAATTTAGGAGTGTTTTTACCTATTTGGTATGTCTTCTATGCTGTGTTTTTAAAAATTACATCTGATGCCATAAAACTGCTTTCAAAGGATTGCATCTTTAGTCTAACTCTAAGACAATGTTTTAATGAATTTCCTCAAAAAGTTTTTAAAACTTGCTGAAACGGTGTTGTCATGGTATACCACTCACTAAATCTGTAATGTATAAAATATTTGAAGGCATAGTAATAATTTTTCAAGCAGATTATACTGTCTTAATAATTCTATTGTGGCTATGTGCTTTATTGATTTCTGTGCCACTTCTGTGGCCTGAAATGAAATGTATTATCCCACTTAAACTATTACGGTTTCCTTTTGAATTACATATTCATTACTTGATCCTGTCATCAGCCTTATTTCATTTTCTGTAATGTGGTGCTCAGTCTTAGAGATTCACTACTTAAAACTCAGTGCAGCATAAATCAAATTAGGACAGGTAATTCAGATCAGAAGAGTTAGTAAGAAGAAACAATAGGTGGCTAATTTTCTTTAAAATACCAACAACCCTCTGTAATCTTTTTTTTGGGGGGGAGGGTTTCAGATTAAAAAAAAAAGAATTATAGGAATGAATTGTTGCTGGGCATCCTGCAGAAGAGAGGAAGGCAAAGCCTAACAAGCCTAGCTGTGATATTTCCTTGATCTCACAGCTAAGGTAGATAGCTTTATTCTGCTTTGGTGTTAGCGCCATCACTCCCACCTCTCACATGCCCCATCTCCCACGTGAACGCCTCACCTTCTGCCATGAACCTTTTCTATTTTTAGCTCCTCCACTTCAGTGAGTGATGCCTGCATCCATCAAGTGGCTTTTGCCCATCACATGGGAGTCATCATTTTTTTCCCCATCACCCCCAAACATCCATCCTCACTAGATCCATTCAGGTCTATATCTACAATATAAAGTGAATGTCTTCTCTTTCTTTGTCACCACTGCCAGCCACCTTCACTATCCTTATCTCACATCTAGACTGTGGAACCTCCTATTTGCCTTCTCTTACAGCCTCATCTTTCTGCTCTGCCCTCCACCCCTCACCCTCCAAAACCAGGTCCCTCCCTGGTTTCCCATTGCCTTTACGATGGCTGGTTCTCTAGCTACACCAGTCCACTTTTCTTTTCCAGGCCTTGCTGGGCCTTTTTCCATCTCAGGGCTTTTTACCTCCTCTCTCTCTCTCTCTCTCTCTCTCTCTCTCTCTCTCTCTCTCTCTCTCTCTCTCTTTCTCCTGTCTCTCTCTCTCTGATAGTTGACTTAAGCTCCATGAGGGCATAAAACATTTGTGTGTTTTTAACCACTGAGCCTCAGTACCTAATGTGATAGTTGGTTGCACAATAGGTGCTTCATTTTTGCTGCATGAAGGCATGATTTTAGTTGATTGAAATTCACTTTTTGCAGACTTGCCCAGTGTAATAATGATTACTTTTTCATAGAGTACCTTGGCCAGAAGCAGTAAGATGTCAATCCTATTACAATGCTACTACATCTTTAAAATAGCACTCAGGATCATAGCAGCATTAGTTAATGGAGTATCCTGGTTATACTTGTCTGGTTATATAGTTTCCCCAGATATATAATAAAACCACTTGGCAAAAGTAGGCCCCTTGGAACAGATGTAGCTGAAGTGGTTGAGCGTCTGCTTCCCATGTACTAGGTCCCAGCTTCAATCCCTGGTACCTCCTAAAAACAAACAAACGAAAAAACCAACTCTTATTGGGGAGCACCTGCTTCCCATGTAGGAGGTCCTAGGTTCAATCCCTGGTAACCCCTTAAAAAAAAGAAGAAGAAGCCTCCTCAATTCTTCTTTTTTTTTTTTTAAAGATTTATTTTTATTTATTTATACATCTCCCCTTGCTGCTTGTGCTTGCTGTGTTCATTTACTTTGCGTTTTTTTTTTTCTGTGTCTGCTTGTCTCCCCCTGCTGCGGTATCCCGCTGAGTCAGCTCACTGGGTGGTGGCTTGCCTTCTCCAAGAGGCCCTGATAACCAAACCCGGGGCCTCCCATGTGGTAAACCAGAGCCCTACCAATTGAGCCACAGCTGGTTCCCTCCTCAATTCTTCTTGACTATGTGAAGTTGCATTGCTTTTTCTCTCAGTTAAATATATTTTATAAATTTTCTACTTTTTGAACCTGGTAACCCATGATTATCAAAGCAATATCAACATACTTTGAAAGATGTCTCAAGAAAGTACAAAAATAACATTTTTTCCCTGGTGACAGCTAAGCAGAAGAAACTCAGAGAGAAAAATAAAAATATTTTACATTAAATTTTGCCTCTTGAAATTCAGACCCAGCACTGGAAAATAATTTGAAATCAGAGTTGTTCTAACAAGGGCCTCCCCACCCCACCCCCCAAAAGGAAAGTTTTCCTTTGGCATAAATAAATTATGGATGTGAATGGCTGTAACAAAAGAAGTTTCAAAAATATAGGTAAGATTGGGGCCGTCTGTAGCCCAGTGGATAGGGCACCAGTTCACCACATGGGAGGCCCCGGGTTCGGTTCCCAGGGGCTTCTCCGAGCAGGCAGACCGCCTTGAGAGGGCAAGCCGCCGTGGGTGGGGCAGAGCCGCTGTGGGCAGGGCAAAAAGCCGCCACGGGCAGGGCAAGTTGCCCGCGAACAGAGTAGAGCCGCCCGTGAGCAGAGCAGAGCCACCCGCAAGCGGGGCAAGCCGCCTGCGCGGTGAGCTGACTCGGTGCGTTGCCGCAACGGGGAGAGACAAAGCAGACACAGAAGAACGCAAAACTGAGCACAGCAAGAACAAGCAGAAAGCGGGGGATATGTAACAAAAAATATATATATATACACATAGGTAAGATGGAAGAAAATATATACTATACATATTAAAATTCTCTTGATTCAAATTCTTTTTAATTCAAAATTTTCTAGTAGAGAATCAAATTCATTATATTAGACCTATTTGGAAATGGTCATAAAATATTTCAGTGTGTCACTTATAAAAATATTGGTTGGAGTTATTGAGGACCAATAGTAATATTACAACTCTACCCAGGTTACATGTGATTCTATCCTGCCATGGTGATGTGCACTAAAATGTCATTAGGTTATAGTGTCTAAAGGGAATTCTTTTAGATTAAATCCATAACTGAAATATAACGAAAGATACTTATTAAGTGTCATGACAGTTTTGGCACATGGAAACAAGAAAGAATTGAAGGAATTTTAAGAAAGAACAATATGAAGTTCGTATATGACCCAAAAGACGACAATAGATCACCCCACAATGGCCCTAGGTACAAATTGCATTGATACAGGAGGCTCACGCTTCTTAGTTGATGTACCTGTGGATGTGTAGGTGCAACCAGAGTTTCTGAAGTTAAACACTCTAAAAAACAAATTAAAATTTCCCATGCAGTTTAGGCTATGCATATGGAGGATTTGGAGTGGATACAAAATTCCCCAAGTTGGATGCTAGTCTCCTGGGACTGCCATTTGCAGGGAATTTCATGTACATATTCAGACATGCAGTCTTGCATAGCTGCTTATTATAGAAATATTCTTGGTTACTAAATTTCTAACAGACTTAAACATACAGGATTTCCCGTATATGGAAGAAAAATGATTCTACCCACTCTCCATGCCTCAGCACGTCATGATGCCAGCTCTTATATTTATTTGAATTTCAGAATTTAAGTATAATGCGGTGATGTAAATCAGAAGTTCATGTTTCACCTACTGGCACTAAGTAACTAAATCATCATGCTCATGATGAGAAACGTAAATCCTTTTCAGTTTGCTACAGAATAGGCATGGCATTTATTCTAATCCTATCCCTCTAAGTTAGATTGACAACGGAATGATTTATTTCTGTGTCATAAAGGATGAGGAAGGAATGGAGAATCTAGAGAAGTTAAATGGTTTGGCAAAGGGCACACAACAATCTGGAAGTAGAATCAGGTCTCTCTGGAGTCCCTGCTCTGATCAAGATTTTGTCTTATTGAATATTCACTACATTATAAAGTGAGATCAATGCATCTTCCCATACATGTGCTTGATGAATTATTCTCAGTAGATAGCATCTATTTTTTTATTTCATGTTTGGAGATTTTTAAAAATTAAATTCTTTTACATTTTTAAATCTTTATCTTACATATTTAAGCTGGAATAGGAATCAAAGAGTTCCTAATATTCTTTAGCATTTTTCCATGCTTATTCTTATATTGATCCTAAACTGGAATCAGATGTGTTCAAAGAGGCCCCTTGTTTTGTACAATTCTACAAACTGGCTGTCTTCAAGAGGCAGGCAGTACATTAAAAATTAATTTTTAAATGAACTTTTGATGTACTATATAGATTTTTTTAAAGGCTGTAATTAGAAAGTATGCACATACAAAATATTTTCTTTGCTCAATAGTGGTGATAATAGCTAATAGTTATTGAGATCTTTCTTATTCTATACCACAATCTTTTAATTATTCACTATATTTATTTTAATCCTTAAAGCAACTTTATGAAACAGGTAATACTATTACCCCCATTTTATGGATGAGAAAACTGATACACAGAGAGATTCAATAACTTGCTAAAAGGCGGTAAAGCCAGTATTGAAACTTAAACATCCTGGCCCTAGAAGCCACACTTTAAACCTTATACTGCCTCCCAAGAAGTTTTTTTTTTTTTTTAATAAGAGTATGATCTTATTAAGTAACTTTGCCCTTGAGATGATTTTGACCCATCTTAGAGCTTATTACAAACCTGATATTATATGGCAGTTATACATTTTAAACTTTATTTGTATCTAAATATTTTTTTTTTTAGGTACCAGGGGCTGGGGATTGAACCTGGGACCTTGTATGTAGGAAGCTGGCACTCAACCACCAAGCCGCACCCGCTCCCCTGAATTGGCTCCCTCGTCTGTTTGCTCGTTGTTTACTCATTGTTTTTGCTTGTTGTTTTGCTCATTGTTTGCTCGCTGTTTGCTTTTTTGTTTGTTTTCTTTAGCAGGCACAAGGAACCAAACCTGGGACCTCACATGTGGGAGGTGGACGGGCACTCAGCTGCTTGAGCCACATCCGCTCCCTAAATAATTTTTTAATCGTATTAATTTAAAAAAAAACAAAACTTTATTCTTAAAGAGGCTTTAGATTACAGAAAAGTTACATTGAAAATATAGGGGATTCCCATATACCCCACTCCCTCCGCTCCCATACTTTCCCCTATTAATAACATCTTTCATTATTGTGGTACATTTGTTACAACTGATGAACGTGTATTGAAGCATTGCTACTAACTGTGGTCTATAGTTTACATTATGGTTTATACTTTGCACTGTACCATTTTATAGGTTTTGACAAAATGTATAATGGCCTGTATCTGTCATTGCAATGTCACGCAGAACAATTCCAGCATCCCCAAAATGCCCTGCGCTTCACCTATGCTTTCCTCTCCTTCCCCTCAGAAACTTTGGTGACCACTGCCTTTATATCAGTGTTCTTCCATTACTAGAGTAATAGTAATTCTACTTTAGTCCATAGTTGCATGCCCCCTTATATATGTTCATTCCTGTTGAGGATTCTGGGATGGTGATGCCTACTCTGCTCCCAGTTGAGAGGGGCTTAGATCCCATGGAGCAGATGAATGGAACTGTCTTGCTTGCAGTTGTAGATACTCTGGTTTTTTTTGGATGGGCATTGTCCATCATCATCATCCTTTTGTTAGTTGTCCTGGGCGAGTTTGATGAACTGGAAAGTACGTGTTGGCTGCAACTCTGCTGAGATTCAGGACCCAACCAGTATATGAACATCCAAAAGATTTAAGTCTCTTAGACACATATGTAATCAGTATAGTGTGAACTATAGGTTAAAATAAAAGGGGCATAAGAGCCATAAGGCATAGGAAAATTGTAAATGAGTCTAACTCCAATACATTGGGGGGATAGGTTATCATATATTCCAAGGTCAGGCCCACTGACAGGGTGCCAAATTCCTGGGATTGTCTTCCCTGCCTGTAGTGTCTAGATATCTCTAGAGCCCTCAGGAGCCCCCCTACTTGAGGCACTGTTTACTATGCCAATCAGTGAGATTCCTCTGAAATGTGCATTAGTGTAACCTCTGGAATGACCTCCCAACTCACTTTGAAATCTCTTAGCCATAAAAACTCATTTGTATTTAATATTTCCCCTTTTGATCAAGATCTTTTTCCAAATGCATCACTAGCTGGCACTTGGTAATAATTCCTTGGTGCCAGGGAGGCTCATCCCCAGGAGTCATGTCCCACACCAGGGGGCAGGGGAGGGTAGTGAGTTTATATCAGTATGGGTTTTGTGTTATTTTTAAAACTGTCCTGTAAGTTTGAAGTTACTTCAAAATAAAAAGTTAGTTAAAAAAGAGTAGGTAAGTGTCAGATTCTGGTTAAGGCTAGTGAGAACAAGCATTGAGGTTGATTTACAGATGTTTGTGTTTCCATGGCAGTGTGGTATGGTTCTTAGGCATCGAGTCAGGCTGCCTAGACCTGAGTTCTAGTTCTGCTACTAAGAAGCTAGTGATCTTTAGCAAGTAAGATGAGTATAATAGTGAAACCTGCCTATCCAGATTGTGATCAGGTTTAAATGAGACAATGTATACAAAACACTTAGCACAATGTCTGTTACCTATTAAGGACCCAAATGTCCCTATTACTATTTTTCTTTCTATTGCTGCAACAACTATTATTTATATATTGGTAGTTCACATGTTTTCTACTTAAAGATAAATACTTTGCCAGTAACCTTCTGCCATTCATTTTTAGGGATAATTAAACATTGAATCCCAGCTTAATGTAATATAACTCACATTTCAA
>PVKH010048475.1:0-10197 GCA_004027955.1 Chaetophractus vellerosus | reverse complement strand
GTGGAGATACAAAGGACATGGTGACCCACGGTTTCTGAGGTCAGGAAGTGAAGGAACGAGAAAGATCTGCTTCTGGTGAAGCTAGTTAAGAAGTAGCAGTGCTAGTCTGGTTCCAGCTTTTGTGGCACAGTAACCCTGCCCATTAGTAAACCAACCCAGTGATTGGAAGGCTCTTGTCAATTGGATTAGCAACTCATCTTTCTGTGCACAGGATTGAATAGTGGGTCAAAGAGAGGGGCCGGAAACTCCTTCCACAGTGATTACCTGCCTGAAGAGAGGTGGTAGAAGCCTTATTTCTATGAGCTGAAGCTGAAGCTTATGGAAATGGTGATATCCCCTCTCTAACAGTTCCATCTGCAAAATACTGTCATACTTTACAATTTAAGTTTAGCATTAACACAATTAGAGCAAACATGATGCTAATCTACAAATATCTCTGGAATGTTGTTCATGAGTTTTACCATGTTGACTCTTCCACCTTGCAAATTGTTTTCACTTTTCTCAGTTGTGAGAATGAGTTGTGGAAATCTTGATGCATTAATTTAAGTAATTAAAAGTCTGAGTGGTTATATATTTGTTACTTATTGAGTGCAGGTAACTGGGGCTAGAACTGCTGGAGACAGAAATATGAGGATGACAGGGTAAGGGCTCAGTAAATGTTTGCTGTTATTATGTTTACTATGGCCACAATAACTACTACTGCTATTACGACTGCTACTACTGCTACTACTATTGGATCATGTATGATTTACTAATTGCCTGTTAACCTCCAAATCACCCTTATGAAGAATACAGTGAGTTGTCACCTGCTATAAAAGTTGCCATGTAACACTGCTTTTCTGACCACAACTCATTGGACCAGGAATTGGTGGGGCTCTCAACCAATGTTCTGATTTGTTATCTTCATGGCATAGTTTTGGAGAGTAGAACTTTGGTCAGCCTTGAAGAGATTGAAGTCCAGGCACAATTAGGGCATTGTTTGTCTTGGTTGCCTTCAGCACTGAGTGGCTGGGTAATTATTGGCTACACTGATCCTGCTTATATGTTTACAAGTCTCAGTTTTAGCACTGAACTGAAGATAGTCTATGGCTCCCTCACAGTAGCATGCCCAAATATATACCATATCCTACTGGCACAGCTCAGTGATCTAGCTCACAGGCATTGCCTTCATAGTATGTTCTTCAGCTGCGACTACAGATCAGTAGGTGATTTGAAGCACCTGGAAAGAATGACAATATTTGAGAGCTACCACAGTTGCCAGAGTTAGCTGTGAATAGCAATGGATCCCCATGTTTGTGTATGTTTGTGGGGGGTGGAGTGGGGAAAGAATTTATCAGGATCATCTCCACTCTCAACATGAGATTCTGACAATATACTCGGATAGGAAGCCAGTGAGCTATTCAACTAAAATTCTTTATATTCTGCCTTATTAAGGTTCACGATTCAAACCAATATGGGAGATATAATTATATGGACATGTAGAGATTTATAAGCTTGTGTTGTTTTGAATAAAGCAGACTGCTGATATATAGAGATTCTATAATGCAGCAGCTTAAAAGGAAGGAATTTGCTGTCTTTCTCACATGAGAGTTCCAAGATGGCAAGGAAACTTTGTTCCTTGTGTTCACGCAGGGACTCAGGTAATCTCAAAGTCATTCTTATGACATCTCCCAGAATCCTAGCATTATCTTCATGGTCTATGCTGGGTCACCACCACATCCCTGCTCAGGTGGCAAGGGGGATGAGAGCATGGAGGAGGCAAGTCCAATGCCTGAAGACCTGGATCCAGAAGTGGCATCGATTACTTCCCTTCAATTCCATTGGTAGGAAATTAGTACATGGTGACTCTTAACTGCAAGGAAGACTGAGAAATGTGTGCTAACTGGGAAGCCATGTGTCCAAGAGAGAGGGGAGAATGGATTTTTGGTGGACAACTAGTAGCCTTGTCATAGAGTGCTTGTTGAGAAGCATGAGGTATACAATTATAGTGCCAAATATTAATTGTGATCAAAAGACATAAAATTTAAGCCATCATTGAGTTCTTAGATGAGAAAAAGTTATGAATTATTAAGACCAGAATTTTATACTCAATTAGTTCAGTTATATACCCATAAACCATAAATGTATTTTGATTAAATTCTCAAGAATATTGCAATAAACATTAATATATGTATAGGATCATGGTGTGAGAAACTGTAGGGATTGACGTGATGCAAGGCATTTAGGACTATGATTTAGTGCCAGCTCTGTGTTATCTGTATGACACTGTCCAATGCATTTAACCTTTCTGGGACTTACTCTCCAAGTTCTATACACTTTCACAGTACAGTCCTATCTAGTTGATTCCACCTCCAAAATATATCTTAAAACAGTCTGCTCTTCTTCTACTACTACCACCCTGCTCCTATCTCCTTCCAGAGTCTATAAATCAGACTCCTGTCCCTTCAGGTTGTTCTTCTCAGGTTTATCTCTATTGACATTCTTTCAGTCCCTAGACCATTCGAAGCTCTTCTTTCACAACAGCTCTGCACCCATTTCACAATTATCTTCTTTAATCATTTGTTCATTTGTCTTCTTTCTATCTCCATCAACGTAAGATTAGCCTTCATTGAACTATTAGCCCTATTAAGGGAGGAGACAGTGTCTGTATTATTTACCACTAACCCATTACCTAGAACAGTGCCCTGTACCTAATATGTGCTCAGTAGATATTTGTTGAATAAATCAATACTTTATTATGGACTTTACAATTGTATGATCTAAACTTAGTTAATTAGAATGTAATTTAATGTAATTAAAATAAAAAATCAATTTATACTTTAAATGTTATAAGAAAGCCATTAAAAGTATGTCGGTGGGGCCTACTTTAAGTAAAAAATAATCCAATAGTATGAATTACTTATTTTTTTTAATCTGCTTTGTTATTTTAGGTTTACTATACTATCTCTGTTTTAAAATTCTGTGATTGAAATACTCTCTCAACACAGTTAAGATGGTAAGTTTTGGGGAGGGAGCTCACCATTTCTTAGGCCTTCATTTTGTTTTGTATAATTTTAATCATGACAGTCTATCAAATCCATGTTTATTTAAATATTTATTTCCTTTTGCATATGTTGGGATCGAATATGTTGTTTTAATTAGCGGCATGGCTTTCTTGTTTCTAGATGTATTGTCTTGGCATTTGACCAAAAGCAAAACAGAATCAACGCAGTGTAATCTATGGAAAGGGAACTGAATATACATACGATATAGCATGCACAATATAATTGTATGATAGCATTTTATCAGCTAAAGGCTAAGAGAATGAATCATACTGGCAAAATGTGTGTGTGTGTGAGTGTTTCATTAAAAAGTAAACAAGGTGACATGTCAGGAAAAATGGCAAATGCCTTTTCATGAGAGCTTACCTGTAATGGTAGTTCATTTATATTTCTGGCTAATTTTATCATAGTAAATTATCATTGTATTTTATTTATTAATTAGTATTAATTTACTATTTAACTTACTATTTCACAGTTATATTTTACTGTTTCACAGTTGCATGCTGATTTCCACCTAACAAACTCTATATTTACTGGGTTCCTTTTATGCTCAAAGAATAGTGGGGATTTTTTTTTCAAATAGGCAATAATCTCAGTTATATTATTGTGAAAGATATTAATACTGTATTATAATCTTTTAAAAAAGGAAAATCTGAATATTTAATATCAATAATGTCTTTAAAACCAACTATATCTCTTAAACTGTTTGCTTCTTTTAAAACAGGACAGGTGAAAGCTGAAAGGTGAGAGGGGGAGGATAAAGCTAGCTCACAGTGGTTCCAACACAATGCCAGCAATGAGGTGTCTATTGGTTTGACCTGGTAGGAAAATATATCCATGTTAAAGAGCAAATAGTATATTGGGAAGCAGATACGGCTCAAGCGATTATGTTCCCGCCTACCATAAGGGAAGTCTCGGGTATGTTTCCTGGGACCTCCTGGTAAAAGCCAGCTGGCCCATGTGGAAAGTGCAATTTAGAACAAGTCATGATTTTAAAGATTCTTTCTTAAACCGTACCAAAATATCATCAGGCATGGCATCCCAGAGATATGAGACACCCCTGGAGCCACGTAAACCTCACTAGAGCCATTTATAGATTAACTTTAAACTTTAGATTTTTCCCTGTTATTTCTCCATCCATCCATCCATACTACTCCATAGTCAATACACTGTGTGAAATATTCTTACTCAGGAAATTTCGTCAAAGCAGATTGATTTTTACAAGGCGATGGCCTTATGTTTCTATGTGTAATGTGTCTGTAGACCTTTCGGTTCGAGTCCCTCCTTTGTTTAGTTCCAAGTAATGTGATAGAAGGATCTATTGTAAAATTATTTGCAAATGTGAACGTTATGGATTTTGCTGTGGATTTAGGAAGGGAGCTCACTTTAAGTTTTTCAGGCAGGGTGTTTTTTTTTTTCATTTTGTGTTTTTCCTTTATAATTTATCTAGGAAACGCAACAAGAAGACAAATGCCCAGGAAAAAAGATCGCTTAAGATTTTAGAGTCTAGAAATAAAATAATAAAAACAAAATTGTTAAATTACTTTTTTGACAAATTCAGCTGAAATTGACACCCACCCTACCTCATCATAGTATACATATTGGTATTTGTAACATTGTTTTTATACGCAAAAAAATCAAACAGTGTTAGTTTAACTGAAAAACATTTTCAGGGAAATATGTTTGTTACTTATTATTCTTTTACATTTGCAATAATAGTCCAAATTTATAAAAGTGTAGTATGCAAAATGCAATTTGGATATAATAGGGTGAATTAAAAACCCCCACAAAATCCTTAGCTTTAAAACACATTCACAATAACTAAAAGCCTAAGCTATGGCTTAGTGTACAACACAATCACCTAGGCATCAAAAACTATGAGCTTTGGAGAATCTTTATGCAATGGATTCAGTGAGCTCAATTTTTATTGAACCTGGCATTTTTAAAAAACATTCATAGTAAAGTAACCATTACTATAATAACGATAGCTTTTCTATGTGTGGAGGGTTTGGGCCAAGTGAAAGAAGATTTAAAGACATCTGTAAGATGTTTTCTCCTTTCTAGGAATGGTACTCATCATGTAATTATTTTTTGTTTATTTTATTGTGTAATTATATATACATATATAGTTACTTATTTTTTTCTCATGTTTATGTACATTTGTGACTATTACAATCACCCTTTTCTGAGTATCTTCCTCATGGTACTCCTGGGCCTCCTAAGAAATGAAAAAATCAAAAAAGAAGAGAAGTACTTTTTAGGTCAGTGTGGAGTTTAAAACACTTATCAAAATCATCATAAAAATGTTAATTGTGCATTATATGCACTTCTGCAATGTGTACAACTTCTAAATTTCTATAGTCTCTCACCAGCCAAATTCAGACAAACTGACAGAAATTATACATATTCAATAGCATAAGGGCATAGAGAGAATATAAAACAAGTTAAATAACAGCACTCACAATAACATTGTGTATCACTGTTTGATGGCAACTGAGAGACTGTGAAAAGTGTTTCATGTTTAGTCAGGGTGAGGCCAGGAGGAACTCCTCAATGTTGATCAGTTTTTCAAGAAGAGAGAGATTTTTCAGAACTGAGTGGAGTCACTAAGTTTGCAGAAGGAATGTATCAGGAGTAAGGTTAAGAAGATGACTTATTGATATTAGAATAAGGGGAAAAACCAGGAAGACAAAGAATAGATTTGCTTCCTCGAATTGGTGTACTGATAGAGAGAGAAATTGTTGAGCAGAAAAATAACCTTAGCAGGGGCATCAAGAATTAGAGTGAAGTGGGAAGTGGATGTGGCTCAAGCAGTTGGGTACCTGCCTACCACATGGGAGGTTCTGGGTTTGGTTCCCGGTTCCTCCTAAAGAAGACAAGCAAGACAGTGAGCTGATGCAACAAGATGAAGCAGGGAGATGATACAATGAGGAGACACAATGAGAGACACAACAAGCAGGGAATGGAGGTGGCTCAAGCAATTGGGTGCCTCCCCCCCACATGGGAGGTCCTGGGTTGGGTTCCTGGTACCTCCTAAAAAGAAGACAAGCAGACACAGAGAGGACACAACAAGCAGACAACAAGTGCAAACAATGGTGGGGGGGAGAAATAAAGAAAATAAATCTTTAAAAAAACACAAAGAATTAAAGCAAAGTGTACTTGGGTGGAAGTCCAACTCTTAGGATCTAAAGGGAGGAGATACTTGAGATGTGAAGAAAAATGGGAAAGACTTTAGAAAAGACTGAAAGGTGCGGTGAAGTAGCCATGGGTACCAGTCAAGTAAGGGAGAAGTAAAAGCTCAAGGGAAAAGATGTGTTCTCAAAATCCTCCTTCTACTTGGAGACAGTGGTACATGGATTCGTGATTTGGGATTTGATGGGTTAACTTACGAGAACTGCTAAAATGTTTCCCCTTGTGATCCAGTGTAGGCAACAGAGGATTGATAGTGCCCCTAGAAGCTGTTCTTGGCTTAACTGGGTAAGGACCATCTACCTCCCATGGCCATTATAATAACCAAAAACACATCTGAGTGTCCACTGGCCAGTTGGCCCAGTTCTAGGTACCATGAGGTACTTGAGTTTCCTAACAAAGCTTTTCGGACACAGTTTTCAAAATCAGATCAACATCTTTCTGAGGCATAACAATCATTTAATCTGCCTGTAGAATTATGTTACTGTGAAAAGTGATGTCTTAAAACCCATAAATTTGCGATATTAGAATGAGTCGTTTTTGATATCCTTTACAAGCTAAAAAGTACTCAGGCCTGTTGACAAAGCAAATAAATGGTGTCAAAAATAATTTTAAAACCTTTTGACCTATAAGGTTTAAAAGAATTAGGCACAGATTCTTTGCTTTAAGCCTCTTGGTGACAAGAAATATGGTACTCTGCCAGACTGTTTGATTGACAGTAGCGTTTGTAGTTTCAGCTGCTAATACAGTATGCTTCTTGTATATTCTGAGTTGGTAAATATAGAAGACTATTTGTCACCTGGCTTGATGGATTACAAATAAGTGAGACAATGTGGTTAATATTCTGGAGCATAAACGGAAAGCCAAAAACCTTATATTGTTTACCATACAATGCTTATGATTTAAAATTTGTTATCCCTATTACATCAATAGAAATAGTTGAGTTTTAAACAAGCATATTATTCATTTTTAATCATCTTTTTCCATTACATTGTTAGTTGCTACAAGAATGCATCAATTAAATGTATTATAAAAACTGATTAGAATGAAGGACTTATTATAGATAGCTGCATATATTTTTTAAATATTATGATTCAGTTTCCTTAAAATTTTTCCACTCATAGGACCTATGACTAATGACATATTTCTCCACCCAAATATGGCTTGTTGTTTTCAGTACCTAATTAGTGTTTAAGCTTGTTGTATACACTTATCCTTAGAATAGTGGTGTTTCTGAAAAAATCTTTCTTGGTCAATAGCCCTCTAATAATATTGATTTCTCTTTGTACAACATTTTGAATTTGCTAAAGTGTTACAAGTGGTATAACATAATTGCAAAATGATATCATGAATGGTTCAGTAATTAATATTTTCAAAGAATCGTGCTATTCAAGATGAAAAGATTATTGAGGCTATATTACTGAGTCTTTGGGTTTCAAAAAGAAAATTTGCTTTGGAAAGCACATTATCACCCTTCAAGACAAGAAGCAAAATTGGCATTTTAAGCATGCTACCCTTATCTTTATTTGCTGATAAAGAAAGAATCCAGAGTTTAAAAAATCTTTAAATGAAAGGCTATGGTGAGGGTCGCATTACACAATCTTTTAAAAAATCTTCAGACACAAAAGGATGGGAACAAAATAGAAACAATAGCACTGACATTTTATTTTAGAGTTTTAAAAAATATCATGAGTCTAAATAAAACACAACATATGAAATCTGTTTTCATCTATGTAATTAATACAATACTATGTTAAAGTACATGAACGTATTCTTGCTAGTGTTCTGTAACTACGGCTTCATGTCACAATACTACCATTTCATAATGGATAATCAGCTTCTCTCTGAGTTGGCTCTGTCTTTGGTGTCTATATTTGAGGACCATTTATATTAAATGGAAGGGGACTCATGTACTCAATTCTTCTTATTCAATTACCACAATTCTTATAGCCTGTGGTTTGCTTTAAAGAACAGTGTAGAAGCAAAGATATTATTTTTCTTGACTCTCCATTATGGCATGTTTGCTACTTAAAACTACCTACATCTAACTATATATGCAACCAGTATAATTGGGCTTCAATTTTATACATAGATGATAATTAAATACTTTAGGTATACAGGATTCTATAAATCAACACTACATATATTAGAACTAAATATCAATAATATACAATTGGTAAAAATGAAAGTTAAGAATTCTTTAAAATTATTTTATACTTTCATTATTATTTTTGTGTGCTACAAAATAATTCTTCTAAGTTCTTGTTCCACAAATGTACACTATAATTCAGATAGGAATAGTTAATTGCTACATTACTTGAATATCAGTTTGGTTTCTCACCTGTTCAAAGAAATGTTGGATTAATTTACAAGGTTAAGTTGGCTGTCTGACATTAAATATACTATGCATTAAAAAAACAACAACTTGAAACTATAGGCTATTTGTTGTTACATGTTAGGATTTCAAACAAATGAGAGCAAACCGATATAGTTAGTAAAACTAAGATATGTTATGTTGTTCTACTGAAAAAAATGAAATATTAGAGTTTTGAATATTTGTCATCTACCCTATTCATTTTAAGAATGAAGAAATGGAGGTATGAGGTAAGGAAGTACTTTAATAAAAGTCATGGGGCTTTTATTAAAGTGGGGGGATGGGGGTCGTGACCAATGCTGCTCTTCCTGTGCAGAATTACCAGTGGACCAGGACGATTTTAACCCAGCATTTCCTGGAGCTCTGTAGTCAAGATTTCCTGGTTTATTTCACTGAAATCCTACTCTTTACGTTGTTTACTGATTTTGGGGGGTGGGTAGAGTGGGGAATACCTATTACAACAAAAAGAAAAAAAAGTCTTAATTGAAAAAGCATAACTTGTAGCTCTTGACAGTACTTTTCCAAATGAGTAAGGCATGGGGCTCTGGAGCAGCAGAGGGCCCACCTCAGACTCTGCTCTTGACACATTTATGGTATAAAGAGTGGAGGGGGTTATGAGACATTTCCAGCTGCATTCACTCTTTAATCTTTGAGGAGATTAAAGTAGAAAATATATCTCCTCTTATTTTTGCCCATGGAGAATGCCTTTAAGTAGATAAGAATTCATGATGTCTCATATTTACATAGAGTTGATTGTCTAAATAATTTGAAGGTACTTAAGCACCATTTAACTTAATGGTGTCCAACAATTTGGCTTCTGAGAAATAGTAGCAGCAGCCAGACCCGACTGGGGTACAAGCCTACAGAAGGGACTTTTCCATTGTGAGGTAAAGATTTAACCACCCAGGAAGCTAAGAAATGGAGCACAAGGCAAATTGTATGAGGCATCAATCCAAGCCTATGGTGTGCCCAGTAGAAAAGACCTGTGGTTAACACCGATTATTGTTCGTGCATCTTGAGTACGTGGACAGAAATTCTCATTGCTTAACTCATATTGTTATTTTGTTTTTGCTTAAATTGGATTGTGTGAATTATTAAAATATTATTAAATGCAAAATATTATGACACAAATGCAAACTATTGCCATTTTCATGATTGTGTCTTAAAAATAATGTCAGACAGGTAAATAATTCACTTGTAGGTATTGGTAAATTGAGAGCAGGACCGGTCCTCTGGATTTCTAGGTTATTATCTTCTTTATTAAATTCTTGGTTTCTGCGCATTTTATGACCTTCATGGACAGTAGATGTTTACAGGTCCAGAGTTTGAAGAAAAGGAGGTGACATTTTATGGATTGTTAATACAGATACAAATACAACATTTAAAAGTCAACTAAGGGGGCCAGCTCGATAGCCCAGTGGATAGGGCGCCGGCATACCACATGGGAGGCCCCAGGTTCGGTTCCCGGGGACCTCTCCTAGCGGGCAGACCGCCTTGAGAATGGCAAGCCGCCATGGGCGGGCCGGAGCCGCCGTGGGCAGGGCAAAAAGCTGCCACGGACAGGGCAAAGCCACCACGGGCAGGGCAGGTCGC
>PVKH010048474.1:0-10197 GCA_004027955.1 Chaetophractus vellerosus | reverse complement strand
CCCCCCCCCCCCATTTCCCAACCCCTTCCCTTTATTTCAGGCAACTGTGGAAGATGCTTCCCCAGCTATAGTGGTTGAGCAGAAACCTCTTTTGGTGCTGGTCCTGCATTAATACAACTTTAGCTCAATCAACTTGCCCTACGCCCCCTTTTTAAATCTATTTTATTTTTAGCAAAACACTTGCATATCATTGAATTCTCACCATAGCTTCATGAACCTGGGAGCCCTCAGAGCAACATAAAGGATTTGGAGAATGTCTTCTAGGAAAGGGAGGTGGGGCACTGCAGGCTTCTGAACCCCTCCCCCCACCATCCCAAATGAAGCCCAGGGTAGTTGACTGAGTAAATCAGGGTTTTTTGTTTTTTGTTTTTTAACGAGGGGTCCATGAACTTGAATTGAAATTAAAAAAAAAAAAAAACTATTATCCTTGTGGGGACGTATTGGTGCGGGTGTGATATATTTATTAAATAATACACAGCATAGTGTGGACTTAGTAAGGGGTCCATGGTTTTCACCAGACTGGCAAAGGGGTCTGTGGAACAAAAAAAGGTTAAGAACCCCTGGAGTAAATGAACATTAGGGCTTGTTTTACGAAGACATCTCTGGTGGTCCAGTAGGCAGGAAAAGACTTCTTTACTCGTAATTGTGAACATTCGTTTCCAGGTGTCTTCTTGCGCTATAAATTAGAAATGTCTCAAACTGAACTCACAGTTCTGTTCTCAACCTTCTTTCAGCTTGCCCTTGCTACAGCATTCTCTTGAAAACTCAAGTTATTTGTAACAATGCCACACTCTTGTCCTCACATCTAGCCTTGCCAAGTCCTATGAAGTCTGTCTGCCTCAAATTTTCTCACAATTATTTTCTCCTTTGCATCTCCACTCCCACCCTAATTTATGCCTTGATCTTCAGGTTAGAGGCACACACCACTCCCTGGCGTGCACTTGCCTGCAGTTTCAGCCACATGATCTTGCTGTGCCTACAGCTGGTAGACATCCCTCAGCCAGACCCTACCAAGTATGGGGAAATACCATTTCTGTCCCTTGCTGTTTAAGTTACTCAAAGGGCTGGGGCAGATGGGTAAATTTCTCCATCTATAAAATGATGATACAACCAGACTTGAATCACATAGATAAAAAAGATTTGTATATAAGTATTCTAGCACAGTACCCAGAGCCTCTTAATAGATGCTTGTACATTATAGTCCTACTCTTTCCTCCCCTAGCCTGCAAGTGAAATTTTAAATTCTGTATTGTGTGACACATTGCATTTTAGTGTGACTTCAGTTTACCTTTCTGGACTTACTTCAGGCACCACACATTAGGAATTACCCCTCATTCTTTAAACCTTCCAAATATTTTCCCTGAATCCTTCAAATACAGCATGATCAGTTCCTGGAATTCCCTGACTCTAGGCACTGGTTCTTCCAATTTTGCCAGTCCCCAGCCGCCCCCCCCCCACCTCCCTCAAGCCTTATTCAATACACATGCAAACAGGGGTAGGTGGAGTCTAGACACATCCTCCCACCTCAATCTACCACCAAGGCCTACATTATTAGGAAACTTGTTGAACTATTACATTTCTGCTTTTCTTTTTTCTAATTAGAGAAGATGTAGGTTTACAGAAAAATCATGCAGAAAATAGGGTTCCCAAATGCCCCCCCATTATTAATATCTTGCATTAGTGTGGTACATTTATTACAATTGATGAAAGAATATTATGATTGTACTATTAACTATAGTTCACGGTTTAATCCTAGTGCAGTACATCCTATGTTTTGTTTTATTTATTATTTTTATTCTAGCAACATTTAAAAATATATATATTTTTCATTTATTTTTAAAAGATATTTTAGATTACATAAATTGTTACACAAAAAGATACGAGGGATTCTCATATGCCCCATTCCCCAGACCTCCCACTATTCCCCACATTAACAACTTCTTTCATTACTGTGGTACATTCATTGAAATTGATGAACACACTTTGGAGCATTGCCACTAAACATGGGCTATAGTTTACATTGTAGTTTACACTCTCTCCCACTCAATTCTGTAGTTTATGCCAGGATATATAATGGCTTGTATTTGTCACTGCAATGTCATCCAGGTCAATTCCAAGCCCTGAAAATGCCCCCATATTACATCTCTTTTCCCCTTTCCCTGACTTCAGCACCTCCAGTGGCCACTGTCTCCACATCAATGATATAATTTCTTCCATCACAATAAGTCTATAATTGAACACCAGTAAGTCTACTCTAGTCCGTAGTTCATTCCCCAATCCTGAGGATTCTGGGATGGTGATGTACACTTCACCTCTAATTGAGAGGGGACTTCGATCCCATATGGCTGATGGATGGAACTATCTTGCTTACAGGTATAGACTCTCTTGGTTCCTTGGTGTGGTGGTTGTCCATCCTCACCTCCCCATCAGCTGTCCTGGCTGAGTCCAATGAACTGGAGAGTAGGTGCTGCAACTCCGCTGAGGCTCAGGGCCCAGCCAGCACATGGACAGCCCAGAGATTCAAGTCTCTTGGATGTATACCTACCAACTCCAGCACCAACTATAGGTTCAAACAAAAGGGACAGAAGAGGCATGTGTAGAGAAGTTACATCTGAGTCCAACTCTGTCACACTCAGGAGCACAATCTCTAAAGTAGGGCCACTGGCAAGGCACCAAACTCTGGAGCTATCCACCACTACCGTAGGACCTGGGTGTCTCTGGAGCCCTCAGGAGTCCCACTATTTGGGGTAGTATCTACCTTGGCCATCTATGAAATCCTGCTGAGATGTACATAATTGTTACCTCTGATGACCTCCCGATTCACTTTGAAGTCTCGTAGTTATATAATCTCATTTGTCTTTACCTTTCCCCCTTTTATTCAAGGTCTTTCTCCAGTTGTATCACCAGCTGGTTCTTGGTAGTAATCCCTCAGTGCCAGGGAGACTCATCCCCAGGAGTCATGTCCCACGGTAGGGGGAAGGTAATGCATCCACATGCTGAGTTTGGCTTAGAGAGAGACCACATTTGAGCAACAAGAAGACTCTCAGGAGGTTACTCTTAGGCACCCTATAACACTAGGCCAAGTTGCAAATTCAAAAGCAAAAGGCTCAAAAGCATATTTGTCAATATCAAGGACCCATCAACGGACCATCCTTCTTCACTAGTCATTGTCCCGGTACTTGGGGGATTGTTGCTGTTCCATTACAGAAGGTGGCAGAGCTCCCCAAGGATGAGGATTCAACAATCTTTCTGCTATTGTGTGAATCTCTACCCACTGTGGCAATGCCCCATGAACATTTGAACATGTTTATATATCTTATATGTATGCTCAGGTCTAGCAACATTTTACAACTTTAATTTCCCCCTTTTAATCACATTCAAATATATAATTCATGGGGCCGGCTGTATAGCCCAGTGGATAAGGGCGCTGGTATACCACATGGGAGGCCCCGGGTTTGGTTCCCGGGGACCTCTTCTAGCGAGCAGATTCCCTTGAGAAGGGCAAGCCGCTGTGGGCGGGGCAGAGCCGCCGTGGGCAGGGCAAAAAGCTGCCGTGGGCAGGGCAAAGCTGCCACAGGCAGGGCAGGTCGCCCGCGAACGGAGAGCAGCCAGCCACCCACCAACTGAAGCAGAGCCGGCTGCGAACTGGAAGCAGAAGCCACCCACAAGCAGGGCAAAGCCACCTGCGTGGTGACCGGTCTTGGTGCGTTGCCACAACGGGGGTGGGGGTGGGGTGGAGACAAAGCAGACATAGAGGAACACAAGAATGGACACACAGCAAGAGCAAGCAGAAAGGGGGGGGGGGATATGTAATAAAATAAAATAAAAATCTTTAAAAAAAACCAAAAAAAAAACAAATATATAATTCAGTGCTGTTAATTACCTTCACAATGTTGTATTTTTCTTAGTAATTATTTCCAGTGCCTTGCTTACATTCAGCATTTAGAAAAAAATAAGACTTTTCTTTTGAACTTGAAACTTGTCCCCTTCAGCTTTTTCTTTCTCACACTTATGGATCCCTGAGTCCTGCATGTCTTAATTCACAGCATTCCCAGTCCATCTTCTCATTTGTATTTTGATAGTTTGCTGAGCCTTCCCCGTGGAATATTGAAATATTTGCCAACAGATCTCACTGCCCTAATCTCTCTTCTCTCTCATTTAATTCAATTTAGCATTTACTGAGTGCCAGCCCAATGCAGCCTGGGCTCAAGGGAGAGTAAAGTGATGCTTAGTCTTTAAGACCTGAAGAGTCAATGGAAGCCAGAGGAGGATTAAATAAAAGCCTATAATGGAAAGAAGGAAATAACTGCCAGGATAGAGAAACTCATGTTTCAAAAGGAGTTGAAGTAGTTTGGGGGATCAGAAAAGGTTTCTTGGAAGAAGTGACTTTTAAAAAGGTCCGTAGGGAATTTATCTCCAAATATAGGGCTGTCCACCTTTGTAAGGGCCCATCAGTGGATAGTTATATGTAAGCCTCAGTCTGTACAGGAGTTGTTTACAGCCAGGAGGGGTAAAGGGGACTTTGGTGCAGTTAAGAAGGGGACACTGGGAGTGGATGTGGCTCAAACAGTTGAGCTCCCACCTCCCACATGGGAGGTCTTGGGTTTGGTTCCTGGTGCCTCCTAAAGAAGACAAACAATGAGCAGACATCAAGCAAAAAAAAATGGGGGGGGGGACACTAACAGGACAGTCTGCAGGGAGGTGGGGCTCAGAGGTGCTTTGGGCTGCCCTGCTAGGTCAGCCTGCAATGACTCCATGGAGACATCATTTACATTTGGTTTCAGGTTCATGGGGGGTTTACTAGCTCAAAAATAGGAGTGAGGGAAGCAGATGTGGCTCACGCGATTGAGCTCCCGCCTACCACTTATGAGGTCTGTGGTTTGGTTCCTGGTGCCTCCTAAAGAAGATGTGCAAGACAGCGAGCTGACATGATGGGCAGGCTTGCAACCTGATGCAACAAGATGACTCAACAAGACACAAGAAGAAAACATAATGGAAGACACAACAAAGCAGGGAACGGAGGTGGCTCAAGCGATTAGGCACCTCTCTCCCACATTGGAGGTCCTGGGTTCAGTTCCCAGTGCCCCCTAAAGAGACAAGAAAGACAAACAGACACAGCAAGTGCAAAACAATGAAGGGGTGGGGAGAAATAAATAAATAAATAAAATAAATCTTTAAAAAAAATAGGAGGGAAGCGCAATCCTAGAGGCTTACACAAAGGTGAAGGGTCTTGAAAATGCTATTTTGGAGGAAACTGTGTGACACATTGGGTGATCAAGATGGGAGGCCATCAACCATGAATCTCAAGAATCTGGATTTCACTCTGCAGACTAGTATTTCTCAAAATTTATGCCTGCAGCCCAGAGAAAGGTACACACTTTACATCACCATTCACTCATAATTTCTGCTTTCTTCTATTCTGTTAGAAAAGGTGGGGCTGCTGTCTCACAATGCTGTCATGAAGCTGTTTTTTTTTTTTTTTAATAAACATGGAATTTTTTTTAGATTTATTTCATTTCTCCCCCCTCTCCATCCCTTGTTTTGTACTCGCTGTCTGCTCTCTGTGTCTGTTTTTTTGTTTGTTTCTGTATGCTAGTCTTCTTTTTAGGAGGCACTGGGAACCAAACCTGGGACCTCCCATGTGGGAGGGAGGTGCTCAATTGCTTGAGCCATCTCCGCTACCCGCTTGTTGTGCCTCTCATTATGTTTCCTTGTATTGTTATCTTGTTGTGTCACCTTGCTGCACCAGCCCGTTGCGCCAGCTTGCTGTCTTGCTCGGCTTCTTTAGGAGGCACCTGGAACTGAACCTGGGACCTCCGATGTGGTAGGTGGGCACCCAACTACTTGAGCCACATCTGCTTCCCTATCATGCATCTGTTCAGACATAAGGGGGTCAATTAAGGATTTTCGACTAGCTAAGGGGATCTTAACAAGTAGCAGGTGTTCCAACCAAGCTCCTGGAGACCACGGGTCAGGGCAGCTGCAAGACCAAAGAATGCACTCAGCACAGTGTCAGACATGAGCTTTATTGGGACTTGCGAACAGAAGAGGGTCTCTGACGGTGGCAGTTCAGAGAATGAAAGTAGTTAAAGAGGTGGGGGAAAAAATGAGGGGCAATATAATAAATTCAAGGCAAAGACATTACATTGGGTATGAGAGCAGAGTTTTTATTAGGGTCACAGGAAATCTACAGAAGGGATCTAGGGATGTTATCACAGGGAGTGTATAGTCTTGAGAAGAGTACAATTTACAACACCTTCTGCACATTGTCTCCCTATGGGGAGGCCTGTTACATTTTAATTTGTGTCCTGGGGCATGCAGGCTGCTACAGTGCTTCTGGCTGAGTTTCCCTTAGGGAAGGGGAGCCAGGGCCCAGGACCCACTGGACCCCCACACCAGGGTCCCAGCAAATTAGTGCAGAGCAAAGCTCAGGAGAGGAAAAGTGTGGGCCCCTTGCTCTGGGCATGACAAAAATATAGACTGTTAGTGGTATAGCGTCTGAAGGCTGGAAAGACAGCAGCCCATATAACAACTGAATCTGCCACTGCCAGGCCCATGGAAAGACATTCTCAGGAAACCAAATCTCCATCAGATCTGTGTCACAGAACCAAAGACTTGCTCTGCTTTTAGGAGCTGGCAGAAAATGAACATCAGAAAAGCTGCTCTGCAAGCTTGAAATAGATGAGCCTGCATCCCAACCCTCAACCAGCCTGGTCTAGAGCCAGTATTCTTACTTTGTCATGTGGGCTCTGATATTCTTCCCAGGGAAGAGGACCCGGTTTCAGGCTTAATCAATGCCTGGCCCACCCAAGGGCTGTCTTCCCCTGCATGGGTTAATGGAATAACCCACGTGACAGAAGAGCCTTGTAAAATGAACTTGACATACACACAGCTGCCTTCCCCTATAGCTCTGATGATTCAGGTTTTGCATTTTGGAAATAGTTTAAATGTTACTTTGTATTTACATTTTCTGTCTTTACATTATTTATTTTCATGCGGAGAGATCGAATTTATTTGTATCCTTAGAGTTCTTTTCTAAAACCAGCCTGTCTCACCATCAGCCACTATTCCCTCCTAACAATTACCTGGCCTAATTTGTTTAAAATCTTAAAAAAATTTTTTTTATTGCATGTTGGATGGATTGTATGGTGCGCAAATATATCTCAATAAAACTACTTAAAAAAAACTAAAATATCAGAGACTCCTTAATTAAGAAGGTACCATAGCCAGGAAAGATTAAGCATTAAGAAGTTTTCTAGGAATAGGGGGGAGGGGGGCAGAACATACTTCCGACTTCCGTTTTCTGGGCTCATTCAAAACCAGCAGTCGGGTTTTTCTAGATTTCCGAAGCGTTCCCCTTGCCGGGGGAGGTGGCTGGACAATCGTGCGCCCTTCGGCCATTTGCACTTCCGCCGCCAGACCTCCGGCCTCCAGCTGCTCTTCGCCCTCCCTCCCCAGTCCCAGCTTCTCCGTCCCACAGGAGCCTAGCCTCGGTTCCCGCCCCAGGCTGCGCCGGGGTTCAAGGTTGCGAGCTCACCGCACCGTGGAGGTTCGCCGAGCCAGAGCAAAGGCAATCTTCTGCCGCTACCGCCCCGGGGTTCCCGCGCCCGGCACTCAATGCACCGCCCTTCTCCCGCGGGCCGCAGGGCACGGAGCCGATTGGCCGCGGCAGGGTCGTCACCATGAGGGGCGGGCCGGCTCCGGGTCAGGCGTATACTTCTTGTCTCCGCAGCTCGCTGCATTTACCCCCACAGTCACCCTCCTCATGCGCTCTGCCTAGATCCCTCCAACGACCTTCACTGGCCTGACACGTCCTCGGCAGCGAGGCCGGGCGCAAGAGCAGAGGAAGAGGTGGGCCTGTGGGAGGGGAGAGGTCTGGACCGACCGCCTCTCTGCTGCCTGGCGTCGGGCTGGCAAGGTGGGGGTTCCGGGCTTTCTACGCAGAGGAAGATCACACCTCCGCCGCTGGCGCTGGAATTGTGGTGGGCGCTGCTCCTCTGACAGGCTTCCCGGGCGCCTAACTCTGGAGCCTCCCGCCACCGTGGGTCACCGTGGTCTCCAAATTGGTCCCCGGGTCGGTGCAGTAGGAAGGGATTGCGCCTGTCCTAGCGCCCCGAGACACTGATGAGTGGGAGAGGCCTGGGGTGAATGCTTATTGCACAGTTGCTGTGAGGATATTTGAAATCAGAATTGACTAAGAATTTAGGCCCTCGCATTCTAGGGCAGGAAGTTGTAAAAAAATAAAAAAGTAAATAGCTTCCGTAGGAAATGTTTTGGAAGGAAACTACCCGTGGGTATCTCCTAGGTGACCGCGACTTATTGCTGATGACAGGGACTAAGAGTGAAGAGCGTGGGATAGCGCCGGCACCGAGCGCGGCTGCTGGCCACGAGTGTGCTGGGTTGCCGAGATTCAAATTCCCAAAATGCATAGCTGATCTTCCAGCTTTGGTGAGCCGTTGCCGGAGGGCTAATTGCCTCCAGGCCTGAGCTTCGGTTTCCTCTTCTAACTGTTCCACCTTGTAGTGAATTTGGAGGCAGTGCCACTTCCCTCCCCTTCTCCCTCTTCCAAAAACATCTCCCAAACCCAGGGCCGGATCGCTCAGTAAGACCTTTTGCACACCTCTTAACTACAGAGAATTCCTAGAAGTTTCCACAAGTTCAGTTTCTCGAATGTTGCCAGCCTAGGTTTTGGGGAGCTGCTGAACACAGAAATGGAACCAGTTACCTTCCTTTGAGGCGGAGTTTCGGGACGACCGCTTCTTTAAACCTGAAGCCTCACAACAAATCTTCCCAACAAGGCTTAGGTCTGCGTTTTTCAACCTGTAGTTGCGACACCCTTCAGTGCATCACTTAACTAAGGTAGTGGGTCTAAACTAGTGTTATTTTATTTTTTAAAATGAAATAGACTAGAGGAGGTAAAATGTCAGAGTTCATTGCCCTTGTTTTGGAAACAAGCTCGGAGGCTCAGACATTTCTAAAGAGGGCTTTTGTTTTTTCAGGATCTCCAAGAAGGAAGAATGAATGAGGGAAGTATCCTCCAGCCAGAAACCAAAGTTACTTCACTGTACTTACCTCAGAAATTTCATGGGTTCTCTTTTGAAAACAACCCCCTCCCTTTCCAGAAATACTTTTGGTTTGGAGAGCTACTGGGAGACATAGTTTTAGTTACATTTAAAAAGTATTCAAGTATACATTTTGAAAACCGGGCTTGTAACCATTCATTAGGTAAAATATACATTTGAAAAGAGATTTAAAGACATTTTAACCGGAGGAGCCAAGGGCTTTAGAGAACAAAGGGAGCAGTAGCCTGGGGGAATAACGGAAGGAATTTTGTTGTTGTTGAATTTTAAACTTCTAGAACACGTGGCAGAAAGTTGTGATTATAGAGTGGCTGATTTCTCACATCACACATACTCTAGCAAGGTATTGTTTCCTGAAATTCGTTCGGATTTTATTTATACATGCATATATACTCGATGTGTTACTAAATGGATTTCTTTGGCTTTCAGTTAAATGAGAAGACAGTGCCATATTAGACTGAGTTCTTAAAGAGCTGTCTGTGGAATACTTGTATTTGTATAAGAATCAAATGAGGTTAGCGAATGGAAAGCTGAGGGTTAACTTGTATAGAGTTGGTAAAAAGTTGTTTATTAATCTTTGAAAATGAATAGAAAAGGTGAAAGCACAACAGCAGTAACCAGTAGTGCTATTTTTATGGGTATGACAGTGGTTGAAAGGGAAAGTCTAAGGTCATGTATATCACCTGAAGGAAAACTAAAAAATGTAATGTGGGATGGTATAGCATACAAAACCTCATGTGAAATATGAGTATGGGAAATATTGCATATGTAAGATTTTTTCTTTGAAACTGAACAAATGTATGTTAATGTTACAAGATGTTAATATCAGGCAAACAAAACAAACAACAACAACAACAAAACAAAACACATGCTAAGTGAAAGAAACCAGGCACTGGTTCTATTTATATAAAATGTAGGTACAAATAAAATCTATAGAGACACCTACATTAGTGGTTATGTAGGGCTGGGGAAGGATAAAGGCATTGAGAGGTGACAGCTAGGGGATGTGGAATTTTTCCTTTTGGAGTAATGAAATTGTTCTAAATTTTTTTCTAGTGATGAATGCACAACACTGATACTAAAAGGTACTGATTGTACACTTTGGTTAGTTTGTGTA
>PVKH010048473.1:0-10197 GCA_004027955.1 Chaetophractus vellerosus | reverse complement strand
GGCGGTCTCTGCGTCCGTTCACGGCCGGCTTTCAGTTCACGGGTGGCTGGCTGCGCTCCATCCACGGGCGACCTGCCCTGCCCACGGCGGCTCTTGCCATGTCCGTGGCAGCTTCTTGCCCTGCCCACGGCGGCTCTGGCCTGCCCATGGCGGCTTGCCATTCTCAAGGCGGTCTGCCCGCTAGGAGAGGTCCCCGGGAAACGAACCCAGGGCCTCCCATGTGGTATGCCGGCACCCTATCCACTGGGCTATCGAGCCGGCCCTTATTCAAATTAAATAATGTGTAAAAGTCATATAGCTTTTGAATAGCTGAAGCAGGATTTAAGATCACATATTTCCAAAAGATGTCATAGCAGCCCTGTCAAAACTACTACAAGCATTTTGGCTTAAAAAATACTCCTTGCAGAAACTGAGTTGTGTAGCAAACAATATATAGAATTTGGAAGCAGCAGCTTATACCACAGTGGTGGTAGAGGAATAATATAAGCTTTGCTATCTACATATGAGAGTACTTTATTATAGGCTTGGCAGTTTGAGATTATTTTATGAATCCCAAAATGAAATATTATGTTTGCAAACTAATCTCTTCTTCTGGGTGTGATACCCTTTGAGTCCATTAAATTAAAGCCAAGGGGCCTTTGATTCGATTTCTTGATAAGATTGATGTACGACTTTTTATTGGACTTAGTCAGTGATGGGTGACTCAGGTTGAATTCCCACCCCCTTGCTGGTCCAGATATAAATGGACTCCTTCCACAGACAGAAACAGGAAAAGAGAGAGCTCTGCCATTTTTGATCCTGCCATGTACCATAAAAGACATGCTCAAAACAGCTGAGGCCTCTGGGAGAGATGAACCATTTGCATGATAGCTTACAGCTGAACTTGAGAAGAGTGTGGAACAGCCAAGACTAATATAGGAAGCCCTAAGAGCCAAGCACTATGCCAGCTTGCAGCTGAAATTAGGAAGAAAGTGGAGCAGCTGAGCCTGGAGGGCAAGGCTGAAACCTAGGCAGAGATCGGTGGCCATCTTGCTTCTGTACGTGGCAACACACCAGGATCAACAGTAGCTGAGTTTGGTGAGAAAGCATCTCTGGTGGTGCCTTCATTTGGACTTTTCATGGCCTTAGAACTGTAAGATTTTACCTCAAATAAAGCCTCTTTATAAAAGCCAACAGATTTCTGGTACTTTGCATTGGCAGCCCTTTGGCAAACTAAAACACAGGCACAAAGTAGTTTTCATTCATTCATTTATATATTTAAAATATTTATTTATTTATTTATTTATTTATTTAAAGATTTATTTATTTTATTACATATCTCCCCTTCCCCCCGCTGCGGCAACGCGCCGAGAGTGGTCACTGCGCAGGCGCGGCTTTCCCCGCTTGTGGGCGGTCTCTGCGTCCGTTCACGGCCGGCACTTGATTCAGTTCACGGGTGGCTGGCTGCGCTCCATCCGCGGGCGACCTGCCCTGCCCGTGGTGGCTCTTGCCCTGTCCGTGGCAGCTTCTTGCCCTGCCCACGGCGGCTCCGGCCCGCCCATGGCGGCTTGCCATTCTCAAGGCGGTCTGCCCGCTAGGAGAGGTCCCCGGGAATCGAACCCGGGGCCTCCCATGTGGTATGCTGGCGCCCTATCCACTGGGCTATTGAGCCGGCCCCTTTAAAATATTTATTGATGACCTAGTCTTGTTTAGGTATAGTTCTAGGTGTTGGGGATTCTGTGTGAAATAAAACAAATTAGTTCTTTGCTTTCTGGGACCTGGTGTTCTAATAACAGAGAAAGACCAGAAAAAAAAAATCAAACAAATAAACATATGATATAATGCCTGATGGTTATAAACTCTGTGAAAAGAAATAAAGCATGGTCAAGGAGTGAAGAATGATCAGATGTAGGAAGTATTTTTAAAAGGAAAATTGGGGAAAGACTGCCTAAGATTAAATGAATATTGTACCAAAGCAGCTCTGAGAAAAGCAGAATGTTTTCAAAGCCACACCTGTTAGTCCCTGACCAAGGAGGCTTGGAGACAGACCAAAATTCAAGCAGAGAAGTTTATTATATCCCCGGCATAATGGGGACCTGAAGTGAGACTTCAGCTTGCCGCCCCCCCGCCCCCGGGTTTGAGATGGCTTCTTTTGAGCTGGTATAACTGGGACACATAGATGTGGCACGCAGATGTGGGGTGGAAGATCACTGACTTCAGCCCTTTGGGGAGGAGGTCTTGGGGAAGGGAAGATGGACATGTTGGAATGTTAAACAGGACATTTGATAATCTTGTGATAGTCTCATGGTTGGTTTTTGAGATTAGTACATCCTGTTGGATTAGGGGTGGGATGGGGATTTTAGACCATCTGTTATAGGGGCAGGGGACACCTGCCAGCGCCAACCAGGGTGGACTATTTTGCAAAATGGGGATAGCAACACCTATTATCATGAAGGGGATATTGTGTAGTGGAGAGAATCTTGAGGCAGGGGGACGAGTGTGAGGCAGTGAGTGGCAAAAGTGGGAAAAGAGAAGAATGCTTCTGGGATAATCCCAGAGAGATACATGCAGAATCAACCACACGACTTTTTTCTGAACTCTCCAAGCAGCCTCCTCAAAACATGGCTTTGTAGCACTTCTTCCATTCTTGTCTCTAAATTTGTTTTAAATCTCTGAATGCATTAAATTATCTTGTTGAGTCTTGGAGAGGAGCAATTATGCCTTACACTGTTTTGTACTTAAACTTCTATGTGCATGGCAGTGAAAGGATGAAAAAATAAAAATGTGTAAGGGATTTTGATTAAATAGGTAACGACACATCCATATGAAGGTGTATTATTCAAACATTAATATTGTACTCTAAAATAATATTTAATAATGGAAGAAATGATCAAGAAATAATGTTAAGTGAAAAAATGAGAGCAACCTTTATGTATGGAATGATTCCAGTTTTCTCAAGAATTGTGTGTATGAGTGAATGTGTGTGTGACACTGTATTTGTGGTATAAGCGTAGAAAAATAAATACATTGACAGCTGTTATCTTTGTGTGGTAAGTTTATAAATTTCTATTACCTGTTTTTTAATGTTCCGAAGTTATTTAATAAGCACATAGTACCTTTATAGTCATATATTGTGAAACATTGTTGAAAAATACTAACACCCAGATTGATAATTTAAAAAAGCAAATGAACAAACACTTTGTAGCAGGAGAAATACAAATAACCCATGCAGATGTGAAAAATTACCTTCAACCTCACTAGCAATCAAATAAATGTGAATAACAATAAAATAGCATATTTTTTCAAAGTAGCAGTTTGAAGAAAATTAATAGTCACACTGAAGTTTATTGAGAAAACCTTCATTCATGATTGGTGCAGTATAAAATTGTTTAATATTTTTAAAAAACAATTTGGCAATGTCTATCAAGACGTTGTGTTTATTTTCTTTCAAGTCGGTAAGGATCCTTCTTGGAATCTTTGCTGTGGATTTAATTTGGAATGCAAAGGTTTACCAAAGTTATGTTCACCAGAACTTTTTTTTTTTTTTAATAACAGTGATTGATGGTAACCTAAACATTCTGCATTAGGGAAATGACTCAATAAGTTACATTCTATAGATATCACAAATATTATATATACTTTTCCAATGGAGAAGAAATACAGAATAACCTTTAAAAATATATAAAACAGTATTTTTATTGTTCCAATTTTGTATATTGATTGGGACGTGAACACATCAATACCCTGAAGGTGATTATCTCTTCATGATGGAATTACTAGAAAGGTTAATGCTATTTTATACTTTTTTGGACTTCTGAAATGTATAAAATAAACTTGCAAATGAAGCTCAAGGAAGTTAAGTGACCTGTGCTTAAAACCTAGGAATTTTTACTTCAAAGCCCCAGCTCTTTCTCCCGTGTCATGCTGTATACATGACACAATGCTGCATCCCAAACCACATTCATTTATATTTAATTAATAAATAGATCTGGCTGTTTAATATGGGATTTTCTGTTTTCTCCTTGAAAACCCCAAAGTGGGCTCACCTGTTTTTAGAAACATTCTGACTAACACAGACAATCTCAAATGGGCACATGATGCCTAAATAAGATCTTTTAATTTCAGTTCCAAACTATGCAGGTAATTCTCAATAAACTCTAAGGACTATTTCAAGACTCTCAGGAAAATATAAACTTCGTATTTAATATTATAAAAGGGATTTATGATAATTTGGGGGGACAAGATGTATTTCTTAGGTATTAATTCTAACAGTTTAAGTTTATTTTCTGATTTTTTGTAAAAAATGTGTTACTATAAATAATGTAAGTTTTTAAACATAATATATTATTTTAGAAAAAGAGAAAAATTCTACATAAACATTAAATAAAATAAAATGTAATAAAATATAAATGTTCAAACTGGTTTAGAGGTGAAGGAAGGAGTAAGGATTAGAAATATTGGCTGTACACATATTCCTCATTATAGCAAATGGCTAGTGTACATTTTAGCCTTGTCATTTTAGCTCTGCTGCATTCCCTTTTCAAAATGGCAACCACAAAGCTCAGCCCCAGTTATCTCCTTTGTCTCTTAGAAAATATTCCATAAAACGGAGTCCCTGGTGAAGCCCTAGAAGGCTACACAGACATGGATGTTACTGAGAAGAAGAAGAAAGATGATAATCATCACCAGGTAAACAGAAGCACCATCTGGATGGGACTGGGGCTCCTCTGCAGACCAAAGGCAGCTCAGTCACCCTTTCATCGAGGATCCAGTCCTGACAGCTTTCTAATACAGACAGCCACCTGGAAGCGTCACTCTGCCCAAACCCAATGGAGCTTTCATTCTGTGGCTTTTATTCTGTGTATATTTCGATGTCCAGCAGCTCCTCTCTCTGATGTCAACTTCTGAAACCCCTGACTTATGACTGCCAATGGGGAATTTGAAGTGATGGCTCAAATGATTTCTGAAAACCTGTGGCATTTGATGCATTCAAATCTTTCCTGGGTCTCTTGCTGTTCATCACTTCTCCATTTCTTTTTTTTTTCCAAGCATTTTCCTCCATTCATAAATCTTGGAAGTTAAAGTCTCAAGTATATTTACATTTAAATGGAGTGCCAGACCCTTTTGGTATTTGAAAAAGCTTTTGAGATTTTTTTAAATGAACTTCTAAAAGGTGCTTGGGTTGAAGCTTTGCCAAGAATAGGTCTATTCCTAACAATGAAAAGCCCGGGTTCAATTTAAAACTACCAAGTCATTAATTCAGGACAAATCGGATCCTTCAAGAATCTGCAGTTGTTTTTCTGGCTCCTTAGCCTCACATCCAAGGCCTTTGCTAGTGGACCCTCGTCTGCTCTGTCAGGCTCATCTTTTGCCCCACAGGAGCCACTCTCACTTACCCGCTCACCCCCTGCCCCCAGAGTCCCTGCATTTCCATTATTTTTGTCTTGCCTTTTATTGACTCTTTGGTCTAGAACATCCTGTCTCCACTCTTTGTCATCTGCCTTTTCAAAATTCACATGCTAATCTAAATATCACCTCCATCAGGAAACTTTTGTTTGTTGTCTGTGGATGATTTAGGACAGAGGTTCTTAACAAGGGGTCAGGGACCGGCTGTAGCCCAGTGGATAGGGTGCCGGTACGCCACATGGGAGGCCCCAGGTTTGGTTCCCGGGGGCCTTTCCGAGTGGGGCAGACCCCCTTGAGGGGGCAAGCCACTGTGGGCGGGGCAGAGCCACCGTAGGCAGGACAAAAAGCTGCTACGGGCAGAGCAAAGCTGCCACGGGCAAGGCAAGTCGCCCACGAGCAGAACGGAGCCACCCACGAGCAGAGCAGAGTTGCCCGCCAGCGGGGCAAGCCCACCACTCACCGGTGAGCTGACTCGGTGCGTTGCCTCAGCGGGGAGAGACAAAGCAGACACAGAAGAATGCAAAAAAGTGAACACAGCTAGAACAAGTAGAAAGGGAGGGAGGGGGATATGTAAAAAAACAAACAAGGGGTCAATGAGCTTGAATATAAATTTTAAAAAATTCTTGTGGGGACAGGTTGGTGGGGGTGTGATATATTTATTACATAATACACAGTATAGTGTGGACTTAGTAAGGGGTCCATGGTTTTCACCTGACTGGCAAAGGGGTCCATGGAACAGAAAAGGTTGAGAACCCCTGATTTAGGAAAAGTAAATAAACTAGTCTCTAGAAATGCCCTAAGAAGCCATATAACTAAGGCAAACTTATTGCAGCTCTCTTTTCTTTAAATGAAGTTTATGATTTCTTTTGTATGTCTTCTGTATAAACAAAGTCATACATATGATGCTCTTGGGACATAATCATTGCCCCTCCCTAGCTGTAGGAATTAGGACAAACCTTTTCATCTAGGTCACGAGCTTAGTAATAGGTATTTCTGAAAAGATTGTGGTAAGGATTAAATGATACAGTCTATGTAAAAATATAAGAACAATATACAGCAAATATCAACAGTTAATAAAAAGTTTTTCTTGTCAATAAATGGCCTGTTCCCTGCCCCATACTTATTTGATTTAGTTTTCTATGAGATAAAATGAAATACTCTTTTGCCCTCACCAAACAGTATAAACTACTCGATGACAAGAACCATATTCTCACAAGGCCAAAGTCTATTCATGGTACATTGTAAGCTTTTAATACACTATATGTGCGATATGATTGAATTAAAATCCAGAGAAAAATAAGGTCTGCCCAATTTTTAAAGGTTTTCCATGCCTGCCATTTTCTCAAAACTTCAATAAATAAAACCATGTAAAGAATGTGAATGACAGCAAGTTTGATTTCAAATGAAAATCTTCATTACTTAACTCCTACTCTACTACGTCTACTGAGAAATGGGGAAAGACTAACAAAATTACCCCAAAAGTGAAAGGCTGTTCCCTTTAACTTTTGGCTGCTTTATTTTTCTTTCAAAGGCAGAAACCATGATAGGGTGCATGTTATAGACAGATGACATTTCTTTTTCTAATTTAGATGAAAGGACTATGAAATATTGATATTTGGTTGAGCCTACTGGGGTGTTCCAAACTAAGACTTTTGATCCCAAAAGCAGGCCTGCCAGTCCTCTATATTTCAGATTGATGGATGGTGTTACCAGCATCTTATTTCCATTATTTTATGCTCTCCTGTTCAATGTGCCAAACCACCATTAAATCACAGATACTAAATGTTGAATAAAGTAAAACATCTATGAATTAGAAATGAACCCTTTCATTTTTTATTCACTTTTCTCATCCTGTGATACATTTTCCATCATTTTTCTGGTATTCTCAATCTCCTTGTATATTCTTCTTTTTTGACCTTTCTCTAGACTCCTTACATTTTAAAGGAGGTAGTCTGGGGAGCTGAAGGGGCTTTGAGCTGAAAGTCAAGAAACTTTCTTGTCTCAAATTTACTTTTAATTTACTTTGTGAACTTGAGAACATCTAGAACATCTAGACCTTTTAAATCACCTCTCAATAAGTAAGGTGCACCACATAGTCTTTAAAGGTTTATTTTTTATTTTCTGCTTTTTGTCTCCCCGCCCCGCTGCGGTGACGCGCCGAGTCAGCTTCACTGGTGAGCCATGGCCTTGCCACAAGCCGCCCACGGGTGGCTCTGCCCTGCCATGGGTGGCTCCGCCCTGCTCGCAGGTAGCTCCGCTCTGCCCATGGTGGCTTTGCCCTGCCCGTGGAGGCTTTTGCCCTGCCCATGGTGGCTCTGCCCCGCCCATGGCAGCTTTTGCCTTCTCAAGTGGTCCACCTGCCCGAAGAGGCCCTGGGGACCAAGCCCAGGGCCTCCCATGTGGTAAACTGGCACCCTATCCACTGGGCTATACAGCTGGCCCCACAGTCTTTAAATCTGTTACAACTCTAACCCCATGATTTCTGATTTTTGTCTAGAATTTGTTCTTTACTGTCTTCTGAAAAATGGATCCCTTCTCCATGTTCATTTTCTAAAAAATTTGAAACATTATTTTAATTATGTCCCTTTCTTCCTTATTTTCTATCCAGCATTTTTTTTTCAAGGAACTGGGGCTGGGGATTGAACCAGGGACCCTGTAAATGGGAGGGAAGCCGGTGCTCAATCACTGAGCCACATCAGCTCCCCTGAGTTGATTATTTTGTTTGTTTGCCTTTTTCTTTCTTTCTTTCTTTTCTTTTCTTCTCTTTTCTTTTCTTTTCTTTTCTTTTCTTTTCTTTCTTTTCTTTTCTTTTCTTTTCTTTAGGAGGCACTGGGAACCGAACCCAGGACCCCTCATGTGGGAAGCAGGCGCTCAACAACTTGAACCATATCTGCTCCCCCAGGATTGTTTTGATGACTAATGAGATAATCTGCATTAAAGTTCTTAGCACCATCTCCCTTATTTTTTAATCCTTCCTTTGTTCTGCATTCTCCCCTTCCTCTGCTCCATCCTTGTTTCTGTCTTTCTTTCTTTTCCAAAGTCCTTTCTGATTCTACATTTTTCCACAATCTCAAATCTCGTATTTAAATCATTTGCAGATTTATTCAACAAATGCATAGCTACAGTAGGCCAGTTGCTAGGTTATTTTGGGGTTTTAGAAGTCCCAATAAATAAAATTCCCATTTTGTTGCCTGAGGTTGAAAGCAATTGATAGATATATTAAAGAAACTGAGAGGTGAAGATAAAAAATGTCCTGTTAGAGGATGTGCATTTGGTCCATTTGCTAAGTAGGAATGATAATGATTTATCTCTAAATTAGAAGTTTAGCTGATTAAAGGGAGGACTGGACAACTCAGCTTACCCCATCCCCTGACCCAGGACCTGCCCTAGTAAAATACCTGGCAGAGAGGAGGGAAAAAATTCCTGTTTTCTAGGATGAGCCCATCCCTCAAAGAATCCAAAATGGGGACAATGACATTCACCTGAATCTTTCTCCCAAACTTAACAGTCAGCTAAGTACCTTTCTCTGACCCTGGGAAAGAGTAATTTAGTAATTTAGGAAGCTCTGTGGCAAGAGAGAAGTCAGAGTCTTACTAATGCAAGTCCTGCCCAGTGTGGGGGGAAAACACAGGGAGTAGCCCTATGGTAGTGGATAAGAATTAGAAATGTGGTGGGTTTGTAATGTAGAGAGTGTCATCGTAATGAAAGGGAACCTTAAATCCTATGGGGAGTCAGAGAAGGCTTCTTCTCGGGAATGATGCATTAACTGAGACCTAAGAGATGAGGAGGAGCAAGACAAACAACAAACTGATGAGGTGATAAGAGTGTCTCAGGCAATGGGAAAAGCACAAGAAAGCTCAAGGAACATTTGGAGTGTTGAAGTGTGGCCAGATCCTGGTCATTGAGGGGGAGAATGGCATAGAATGAAGAGGGGGAGTGAGAGCCCAGATCATATGAATTAGAGCTTAGAGTATATATCAATGCCAATGAAAAATACTTTTTGGGACTTAAAGTATCTATCAGACATTTAAGTGATGATATCTGAAGAGAAGACTGTGTAGGGTACATAAAGTTGAACAACATTGGCAAATAGATTGCTGCTGAATTCTGGAAAATTAATATAATTGTCTACTGAGTAGCCTTAATGAAAGCAGAGGAGGGTCTGTGAGAAATCCCCGAGGATCTCTAAGATTTAATGACTGGATAGAAAAAGCCTGAGAGTTAGGACCAACATGAGAAGCCAGGGCACAGAGTGTCTAGATGTGAGAGAGATCAACACTATCTAATGCTACTGAAAGGTCGACTAGAATGAGGGCCGCAAAGAGTACATTGGATTTAGTGCAGTAATATTGCTGGTGACAATGGCAGGAGGAGTTTCAGTGGAGCGGTGGAGCTGAGGAAGCTGAAGTTGGACTGGGCTTAAGTGTTTTGGAACAAAACTTTCACTACCAAAATATGTTTGGTTAAATCATTAAATGAAAAATGAAAAAATAAAATGTAGAAAACAAGGAGGGAAACTGAACATGTCTCTCTCTTCCCATCAGAGGCTGGAAGAGAGGAAGAAAACTAGGTGCACATTAAAGAGGATTTGTGAATTTCGGATAGGAAGGTCAGGCATTTTCAGTCTGATGGCTCTTAATTTTGTGTAAAGTAGCAGAGGTGGTAATTAGCAAGAGTGAAAGGAGACAGAGGGCCTGAGTTTGTAAAGGTGGAAGAGCAGGAAGACTAGAAACATATGTTAAATTTTTTCCAGCAAGGTTTAAGTTATAGTGAAGATTAGTCAATGAATTTATAGTGATGGAACTCATCTGG
>PVKH010048472.1:0-10201 GCA_004027955.1 Chaetophractus vellerosus | reverse complement strand
AGTGGACCCTGAGGGTGTGGTGAGTGTGGCAGCAGTGTGTGTGGGGGAGGCATTACAGAAAGAAAGATACCATCCTCTGCAGTACAGCTCTGTTCCTTCAGGCATTGCTTCCTAGACTTTCCTTTTTGGGAAACTTTGTGTGGGTCTCCTCTGCTCTTCAAGGTGCCTGGTGATTCCTCTCCAGCAGCTTAGGATTCTTTCCCTTCTTTCATCCCCAAATGATAAGAAAATCATCCTGGGGAGATTGTGTCCAAGGGGCAGGTGGTTTGAGGCTAGACCCTGAGTCTCCTCATGCAAGGGGAGCCGTGGGTTTTCCCATCTTCCCTGCATTCAGGGTTCAGAGCAGTGCTCTTCTTTCTCCTATTTGCATTGTCCCACTTCCCCTCACAATTTTGGTCTCTTTGCTACAGCAGTCTCCACCATCTTTACACAGCTTTTTTGCACTGTGTATCATTCTTTTGAGACATTCCCAGCTTCCTCTGGGGCAAGGAAGGAGTAGATATCCCTCAGCTTCATGATTCCTGGGCTGGTGGCCCCTCTGCCTTTTCCCAGTTCACTGCCCTGCCCATTCCCATAGTCATCTCTAGCTTCTTTCTAAAAAAGCCTCAGTGATCACGACTGACAGCCCCCCCCACCATGTGCCCCGTCCCTCCCCTGCCATTTTTTTTTCCTTCTTCAACCCTCTTGAATATTCCAGCTTCCTTGATTTTGGAGGCTGAGGTCTTCTTATTAGACCCTTCACCTGAGTTGTCCTCCTTTCCTACCTTCTCAGGTTCGGACAAAGGATCACCGCTTTGAGAGCGTCAGTCACCTCATCAGCTACCACATGGACAATCACTTGCCCATCATCTCTGCGGGCAGCGAACTCTGTCTCCAGCAGCCTGTGGAGCGGAAACTATGATCCGTGCCCAGGCTCTTTCCCAGAAGATAGCCTTCAGCCTCATCCACCCTATTCCCTGATTCTCAGGACCCCTCTTGGGAGCATTCTGTGGGCTTGGCCTTGTGTAGTAGCTGGGAGCGGTGTGGACACTGGGTTCTGCATCTGGCTGAGAGAATGTTTGAGGCAAGAGACTGCAGTAGAATCCTGCTTCTCCCCAAACCTCACCAAAGTATTAGTGTACAGAGTGGCCCCCTTCCCTGGCCTTGCCTGTGCCAACCTGATCCTCTCTTCCTCAAGAAAGTGGATGCTTGAGGCCTGGGCAGTGCCTCCTTATAATGGGAAATGTCCTGTGAATAGGCCCAGTGAAGCAGTCACCCTCCCAGGGAAGGGAGTACACATCACAACTTTGGTCCTCACCTGGGCCCAGGATACTCCCCAGGACCCCTCTCAACCACCATCCCCTCCCAACTCCCCAATGTTTAAACTTTGTGCCTTTGAGGTCTCCTAGGTCTGAAGATGTTTTATGCAAAGAGTTCTTGGGCCCCAGAGCTCAAGGACAGGGGTCTTGACACCTTGGCTGCTGGGACCCTCTTCTCTCCTCACTCAGCACTTCCTCCAGTTTTTGTTGGGAGAACAGAGGCAGGAGTGCCAGCTGTTCCCTTTCCATGGGGGATATGTAACCCTTAGAGACTACCCCAGAGCCCCCCTCCCGGCCAGGGGGGAGATGGACCCTTTCCTTACTCAGTGCCTCCTGGCCGGGGCCCCTCACAGAAGGGGTCTGTATATATATTTTGTGAGCCCCCACTCCACCAGGTTGCATGCATGTTATACTCTACAGCCAAAGTGTAGCCCTTCCTCCTTTTTAGCCTCTGTCCTGCCTCCCCCTGCCAGGGTGGGGTGGGGCTGGGAGGAAGACTGAATTTGGGACTCCTGTACAGTTAAGTCTCCCAGGAGGATTATATAGAGGAGGGAACAGGGGCTTTAAGACTATAAAGCAGGAGACAATCCCCAAATACCATCTCTAGATGTGGAACTGCTTTTATTTTTTACTTTATATACATGTATTTTAGGACTGTAGATTTACTTTCTAATTTTGTTTTCTATGGCTTGTGCTTGAGCACAAAATGATAATCAATGATAATGTTTATATATCACTTCTTTGACTTTGCAAAGCCCTTTTACAATTGTTGGCATTTTCCTCACCCTAGCCAGTGAGGTAATTGGGATCGGCAGCATTAATTTTTCTTTTACAGGAGGATCAGAGGCAGGGAGAAGTTAAGAGCTAGGACTAGAAAAACGTGGGCCTCTTACACCGAGGCTGGGAGGTACACATTTGGCTTAAGAAATGTTTCAGAAAAGGGAAAGGAAAACCTGCAGTTATTTATGGAGAACTTCTTCCATGCCCAGCCCTGCGCTAGGCCTGGTGTGGCCCCGCCGCCAGAGGACGGCCCCGCGCTTTCTTTAGGCCTGGGGGAGGAGGAGGGCGACTTTTAATCCTCGCCTCTTTGTGTGTGGATGTTTTCACGGGTCTCACTTATACCAAAGGGAAATAAGCCTCATTAAAGTCCGTCTTTCTTCTACCCCGGCCTCTCAGTCTCTCTCGCAGGCCCATTGTTCGCTGTGGGCTCAAAACGCTGGGCGGGGAGGAGGGCAGTTCGTGGCCGCCTCGGGGCGCGGCGGGACCAGCTCGGCCAGGCTCGACACTCGAGGCACCGCCCGCGGAGACGAGGAGGTTTGCGGAGCCCGCACGGCAGGGTGGGGTGTGCGGCCTCCACGGGGCCATTTGGGCTTGCGGAGGGGTTCTCGCTCCCGCCGCGCCTGGGCGGGGTCGGAGGCGAGAGGCCCGGCTCCGGCCGCGAGGCCAGACCCCCAGGCCTCCCCGGCCTCCCCGGCGCGCGCGCCTCCTCTGCGGCGGCCCCTCAGCCCGGAGTGGTACGGCCCGGAAGCAGGGTGACTGACGGCGCCACCCCAAGGCGAGGTGGTACGGCCCATCCCGTTAGAGTGAAGCGCCCTGTCCTCTAGTTTCGTACTGTGGCTCGGCTCTCCCCGCTCACGCCGCGTTTCAGTAGCGTCCTGCCCGCTTCTTACTCCCTTGCTCCCCCTCCTCGCCGGGCTCAGTGGTGGCGGCCGAGCTGAGTTCCGGTTCCTGTTGCTGCCGCGGGCGGGCGTTGAGTCTGGAGCGGGCGCGCGATTTGCGCTTTGCTCCGCGCCTCCTCCTCACCGCACCTTGAGGTCGCTGCAGTTTGGTGTCTGCACTGCCCCTGGCTCCCTTTCTGGGCGATGGTGCAGCCCGAGGGCGCCTCCATCCCCCGCCGCCGCTGACCCCGGTCTCCCACTCCATGGCCGCCTCGGCGCCGCCCCCACCGGACAAGCTGGAGGGAGGTGGCGGCCCCGCACCGCCCCCTGCACCGCCCAGCACCGGGAGGAAGCAGGGCAAGGCCGGTGAGAGCGCTGAGAGGGACGGGGGCTGGGGAGGCCGAGGACTTGGGAACCCCGAAGGGAGTTGGGATCATAAGCTGAGGGGCCTGAAGGAAAAAGGCTCAGAAGAAAAGGGTAGGTAGGTGAAGACTTCCAGGGACTGGGGGCAGGTATCACAGATTGAGGGCCCTGGGGTTTGAAGCCACATGGAATTCAGGAGTCACTTAGAGTCTGAGGATATCAAGAGATGGACTATCCCTCATTTAAAGGAGAAGGTAGCTAAGGGTATGGCCATACTCAATTCGTTTTTCCTATCATTCCCTTGGTCATTATATGTTCAATACATTATACAAGTGTATGAAGTTTGAGGAGTTCCTTAGGGGATGGCTGGGAGAAAGGACGTTGGGGAAACCTCAGGAAAACTTGTCTGCTTCTGCCGTTGCTGCTCTTCCAGGTCTGCAAATGAAGAGCCCAGAAAAAAAGCGAAGGAAGTCAAATACTCAGGTGAATGGTGGTTGGTGGTGGGCGTAATCCCTAGCAGTCTCTTGGGACCCTGTTTAAACTGCCACTTTAGTATATTTGTATCTTGTATCAGGTAGAGAGAAGGGAAGGCTGGTCCTTTCTTTCAACATCACCATAAACTGGGGGAAATACACTCCCTCAAGAGATGATATGACTAAAGATATCAGGCAGGGTAATAGTCCACCCCACCCCCACCTCCTTTTCCTGTCCTGGTTCCCTCATGATGATAGCACCTACCACTTATAAGTGCCAGGGATTGTGCTAAAGTGCTGTATAGCTCAGGAGGTAAATATTATCTTTATTTACTTTTTTTTTTTTTTTTAATTCTCTTTGTTTACTGTCCTAAGTAGGGTCTTGAAACTATTATTCAGGGTCAGAACTGGGATTGTAGCCTAATTCTGCCTGCTTTCAAAACACAATTACTAGGGAGCAGATGTAGCTTAACTGTTTAAGCACCTGCTTCCAATGTACGAGGTCCTGGGTTTGATCCCCGGTACTTCATAAAAACAAAACAAACGGATGAAAAAACCAACTCTCATTGGTGAGCAGGTGTAGCTCAAGTGATTGAGTGCCTGCTTCCCATGTATGAGGCCCTGGGTTCAATCCCCTGTACCTCCTAAAAAAAAAACCCACAACAATTACTGTGCTATGCTATTCTGTTCTCTACTCTCTGTTTCTCAGTTGTGCTCTAAGGTCCATCTTGGTTTAAAATCTGAGCTGGCCAGCCCAGCCTCAGAAACAATATTATGTATCTAGTTTACTGGTTTAACTTGACATCTTCCTTCATGACCTTTTCTCCTTATTTGTTTCCCACTAGGGCCCTGCATATTCACATCTGACGGAGTTTGCGCCACCCCCAACTCCCATGGTGGATCACCTGGTTGCATCCAACCCTTTTGAGGATGACTTTGGAGCTCCTAAGGTGGGGGGCGCAGCCCCTCCTTTCCTTGGCAGTCCTGTGCCCTTTGGAGGCTTCCGTGTACAGGGGGGCATGGCAGGCCAGGTACCCCCAGGCTATGGCACTGGCGGTGGAGGGGGTCCTCAGCCTCTTCGTCGGCAGCCTCCACCTTTCCCTCCCAACCCTATGGGCCCTGCTTTCAACATGCCCCCCCAGGGCCCTGGCTACCCACCCCCAGGCAACATGAACTTTCCCAGCCAACCCTTCAATCAGCCTCTAGGTCAAAACTTTAGCCCTCCTGGTGGACAGATGATGCCTGGCCCAGTGGGAGGATTTGGCCCCATGATCTCTCCCACAATGGGACAACCTCCCAGAGGGGAACTGGGCCCCCCTTCTCTCCCTCAACGCTTTGCCCAACCAGGGGCACCTTTTGGCCCCTCTCCTCTCCAGAGACCTGGTCAGGGGCTCCCCAGCCTACCCCCCAACACAAGTCCCTTCCCTGGTCCGGATCCTGGCTTTCCTGGCCCTGGCGGTGAGGATGGGGGGAAGCCCTTGAATCCACCGGCTCCCACTGCTTTTCCCCAGGAGCCCCACTCAGGCTCCCCGGCTGCTGCTGTTAATGGAAATCAGCCCAGTTTTCCCCCAAACAGCAGTGGGCGGGGTGGGGGCACTCCGGATGCTAACAGCCTGGCACCCCCTGGCAAGACAGGTGGGGGCTCAGGGCCCCAGCCTCCCCCAGGCCTGGTGTACCCATGTGGTGCCTGTCGGAGTGAGGTGAACGACGACCAAGATGCCATTCTGTGTGAGGCCTCTTGCCAGAAGTGGTTCCACCGCGAGTGCACAGGCATGACTGAGAGCGCCTATGGGCTGCTGACTACTGAGGCCTCTGCTGTCTGGGCCTGCGATCTCTGCCTCAAGACCAAGGAGATCCAGTCTGTCTATATCCGCGAGGGCATGGGGCAGCTGGTGGCTGCCAATGATGGGTGACACTGGTCAGGTGGCCCAGGGAAGTGCACATCCCTCCCTGCTCTTCCAGGGTAATTGTTTCCATGTCTGGCTCTCAGTCCTTGTTTCCCCTGGCTTCCCATCCTCATGGGGCAGAAACACAATGGCTCCTGGGGGCAGAAAAGGAACTAAGGTGAGCAGGCAGAAGAGGGCCTGGATCACTCACTTTTCTGGAAACTTGCACATTGAGATCTACAGAGGTCCAGGAAACCAAAGCCTTGCTGAGCAGAGCCATTTTTTGGGTGGCTATCCCTTGGAGGTCTAGGGATGTGGCTGCAAGATAAAGGGGGCTGGAGGAAGACCTGGAGGGGAAGGGGGTTCCCTCTGCTGCTGATGGATACCCTCTAACACCTGTGCCTAACACCCTTATCTAGTTCACAGCTCCAGCCTTACTTTTTGGAGTCAAGTGCTAAAGGTTTCTGACCAGAGGAGTTTGGGTCTCTTCCCATCTTTTGTAGCCCTATAGTGGGCTCTGGGAGACAGCTTTAGGGAATAAATGGGGATTTTCCCCTCTTTCCACTTTCCCCTTTGCCTCCTCTAAGTCCTACTCAATACCAACCCCCTCAGAGAACCAAATAGCTTCAAGAAGCTGGAGAGTTCTTGGCTATGGCAGTTTCTTGGTGATTTGGGGCTTCAAGTCAGTAGGTAAGAGATGCTGTCAGGACATCTCTCCCTCATACCAAAGTCACTGGTTCTTTCTCAGTCTCTAGTGCTTTCCTCCTAATGACCGTATTTTTGCCAAAAATTGGGATATGTGATCTGACAGACCAGAATATTGGAAGTGTAGACTGTCCCGGAAGTGTGGACTCTGGTTGTACAACCCTCCCCCCAACTTGTCCATCTGTTGCACATTATCCTTTACGCCTTCAACTTCTGGCACCCTTATTCCCCTGCCTCCCTTGCTTGAAGGAAGAAAAGCTTGGAAAGGGGCAGAGCCCTTATACCTCATTTCCTCTCCTGATAATAGGATCCAAGTAAGGCCCTGGGGGTGAGGGGTGTGGGGTGTGGGGCAGCATTGCCATGTTATTAAAAGGTTGAAGAGCCTGGAGGCTTTCTGCTTCTCTCTTCCCTGGCCATTGTCTGTTGTCTCATATCTCCTCAGCCTAGTGATCTACCAGTTCTTACTCTTTTCAGCCAAAGTCCTAAGTTGGGCTTTGTTTTTATTTTTTTAAGTACTGCCTGGCAGCGATGGGCTGGGGGTCTGATCAGGAACCCCTCACAGCTGCTCTTTTTCCCTTACAGCTCATGTACACATTCCTTACTGGGGTGGGGCAGGGCAGCCAGGGGATGTGGCCCTCAAGTTAGTGGTCCCTCTGCATGAGGTGTGGTGGCAAAGGCTCTATGGCCCCCTACCCTCAATTCTCTCAGTTCCCTAGCACATGGAGAGAAGACATGGGGTATGGTGTGGAACTCGTTTGTCAAGCATCCTTTGAGGCCGTGAGAAGAGCACAGGGAACACCTCCCCTCCCAGCTTTGTGTTGTGTGCTTCTGTTTGCCCCTTTTATCTGTTACTATTTTTGTGTTGTCTCCCTTCTCCCCATTTTGTAAAATGGCTTCTAGGGGAGTGTCTGCTCACTCTCGCTCCACTACTTAGAAGCGAGGTGGCAGAGATGTGGTGGGGGCATCTTTTGTACTGTTGGATTAATAAAATGACTTGAAAATCCAAACAAGGACTCCTTGCTGTTTTTGTGCAGAAAGATTAGTATGAGTCACTGTCACCATTGGGAAAGGGTACATATCCCCCACAGTCCCTGTAAGTGGGCATGGCAAAAGGATTCAGGCCCCTGAGCCCTGGTATAAGCTGCTGAGCCAAAGGAGGTCCGAGTTCCCTATCCCTCCCCTTGTATCCCTGCTGTGAGAAACTGAGTTTCCTTTCTGAGCGCATTCCTGGGCTTGGCCTGGAGCCAGGCAGGAGCTTTGGCTCCAAGGCCTCTGGGGGACAAGTGCTGGAAACTTCTGGGTTTAGCGTCCCACTCCCACCTCCACCCCACTGGCCCCAGTTGCTTGGGTTAGGGTCAAGTGCAGCTCCAGGGTGTGCGGGGGAGGAGCTGTTTCCAGTCTAGCTCATTTTTGGAGGCTTTTTCGGACCCCTCCCGCCTTTTTAAAAATAGCAACGACATCCTTAAACAGTCTGCACTGGAGAGTGGCAGGAGGGTTATTTCCAAGCCCACAATTTGCTACCTCCCCTCCCCCCTCCTGCAGCTGTCTCTTGTCTATTCCTGGGGCCAACTGGCCCCTTGTTGTCTCAGGAGAGGCCACCCTTTGCCTTTCTCTCAGTTTTTGGTCTTCCCTCTAGAAACTGTTTAGGTACCGCGAAAGGAGGGAAGATCACCCCAAATTCTGTTTGTCGTAACCCTGCCTTCCACCTGGACGTAAACCCGGGTTTATGGGCTGCTCCGGTCCCCTTCACCCTCCCCTGGCTCTCAAGTCCAGCTCTTATTGGCTAAAAGTTTTCGCCCCACTCGGGGAAGCTGACTCACCATTGGTCGGTCACTGGTCACGTGACTTTCCTCCCATTTCTTGGGCTGGAAACCAGGAGAGGCCGCAACAAGTTCAGCTGAAGACTGAAGCAAGAGCTGGGTCAGGTAATGCCCTAGCGGGGAAGGGGACTGTAGATCCTTTGCGACAGGGAGGATAAAGGAAAGGGCTCTTGAGGGGTTGGGCTTCACCCGGGACCACAGAGCTGCTTGCCATTTCTGGGCTGGGGGGAGGTGGGGCCTGGGCGGACGTTTTCAAAACAGGAACTTGCCGTGGGTCCCCTAGGCAAGTTCTTGTGGTCCTAGGTCCTTTGCTTTAGATGGTTTGGGGGAACAACTGTTAAATTGATTGAAACTAGCCAGAGACTTCCTAGTTTTGTACAGAGTGGGAGAGCTCCCCCTTTAGCTGTCTTTTGGAAACAGCAGAAGTCTCTGACAGTCCTTTGAGGATGTTTTTGTTGAATCCTGCCTGGGGGTGGACAATGAATGAAAAGGGAGGGGGTAAGTGTGGGGGGGCTCCCCCTCCAGATGTCAGGTCGATGAGAAGAAAAAGATCTGAAAACACAGCAGGGAAGGGTGGAGATTAAGCAGCAGAAAGAACTTCCTAATAAGGCAGTGAGATGTTGGCTTGGGAGAACAGGGGTATCCTTCGGAATTTTAGGTGACCCCAACAAAAAGAGAGGTATTAGGGTTTGAGACCCTGAGTGCAGAGGTTTCAGAGTGCCTCCTGTTTGGGTCTCAGAAGTGTTTGTCTTGTTGACCCAAATACCGTTGCTGGTTTCTATGGAGACAGTGGGTCTGACATCACCCTGGTTGCCATGGTGCCCAGTTCTGGAGGACCTGAGTAGGCTGTACACAGCCAGGGATAAACAGGGACTTCAGCCCGAGCTGCTGCCACTTCCTTCCTGCTGCCACCTGTTAACAGTCACACGCAGCAACTGAGAATGAGGAGATAATGACAGAACAGTGGGGGGAGGGGCCTGAGAGCAGAAGACAGAGTAGTGAAGGCTCTATAGATGCCTGTAGAAGCCTGCCAGGGTGTCCTATTGGACTTGGCATGAGGAAGTCATTGCAGCCATTCTCCTGTTCTCATGTGGGATGGGTTCATGTGTCTGGGAGGCTTGGATGTTGGGGCAGATTCTGAAGTGTCCTTCACCTATCCTCGATCTGGATCTTGACTGGCAAGGGCCACAGAGGTTAATGCAGAACTTAAAACAGCTCAAAACAGAAGGGGACCGTGAGGTTGTTTTCAAAGGTGGAACTGCCATACTTCTTCCCCATTCCTCACTTCCCTTTCACAGTCATCTTCCACTTCCTGCCCTTTCAGTCTCTTGGGAAGCAGTCATTTATGCCCCTCTGAAAGATCCCTCCACTTTCATGCCAGGTCCCAATTGCTGCTGCCCCAGCATGAAGGGACAGTCTTGGCCTTGGATGAAGCGATGGGTTCCTGTCTTTTTACCCTGCTTTGTGTTAGGTCTTGGAGGGGGGCAGCTCCCCATGCTCACCCTGCCAAGCCAGAGCAGATCAGCAGGAGCAGGACCACAGCCCTGATTTTTGCCCATGCTTTACAAACTGGGAAGTGCTTTATACATGACAGTTGTCATAAATTCCTTTTCCCACTCACTCTTCAAGTCCCCTAAATTCAAACTCTGAAGATTACAAAGAAGGGAAACCAAACTGAGGATAAAGAGTGAGACTGACGAGGAGATTTACCAAAGGTGCATCCAGATGGATCTCAGGTAAGCCAGTGGTTCTCAACTCTGGTTGCACATGAGAGTCATCTGGGGGAGGGTTTTAAAAAGACCCATGCTGCCTTTTCATGAAGATGGTGCTGAAAGTGAAGAAGGAAGGCCCTGCCCCTCCCAAATCCGAAGCCATAGCAAAAGCTTTGAAAGCCAAGAAGGCAGTACTGAAGGGTGTCCACAGCGACACAAAAAAGCCCTGCACGCCACCCACCTTCCGCCAGCCTAAGGTGCTGAGTCTCAGAAGACAGCCCAAATA
>PVKH010048471.1:0-10203 GCA_004027955.1 Chaetophractus vellerosus | reverse complement strand
TTTTGCTCAAGGTCTTTTTCCAGTTGCATTGCTAGTTGGTGCTTGGTAGTAATCCCTTGGTGCCAGGGAAGCCCATCCCTGGGAGTCATGTCCCATGCTGGAGGGAAGGTAATGCATTTATATACTGAGTTTGGCTTAGAGAGAGGCCATATTTGAGCAACAAGGATGCTCTCAGGAGGTAATGCTTAGGCACCCTATAATACTAGGCTAAATTTCAATTTCAAAAGTAAAGTTTCATAAGTACAGTCATCAATATCAAGGACCCATCAATGGACCATCCTTCTTTACTAGTCACTGTCTCTGTACTCAGGGGATTCTTGCTGTTCCATTAGAGAATGTGGCAGAGCATTCCAGGATGGGAATTCGATACTCTTTTGGTTATTGTGTGAATTTTCACGCACCATGACAATGCCCCATGATCACTTGAACACAATTTTACGTGCCTTATAGGTATACCCCAGGTGAGCCTCCTTCCATGCACCCCCCATCACTGACAGCCACACCAATGATCCTCCCCTATTACAGTTGTAACCCTTCTGTGATCCAAAACTTCTTCAAAATGAAGCCAACAAAATAACAAAATACAATTAGTAAGAAAATGAAATAATAATGATAGTTTTAAAAATAAGAAATAAAATATAAAATTAAAAACATTTTTTGGAATAATAAAAAATGAGAAAAAATATTAAAAAAATTTTTTTGACGTTGTCTTTTATCACTGTAAGATCTATTGTCTTGTATGTACAGTGACAATTTCTTCCATTTATTTCCCCAGGGTCTTACTTTTTTCATTTTGTCTTCAAAGAAGCTTTAGGTTACAGAAAAGTGATACTGAATATAGGGGATTCCCATATACCCAACATCCTCCCCCTTTTCCTCTTTCCCCTATTAATTACATTTTACATGTGGGTGGTACATTTGTTACAATTGATATACAAATATTGAAACATTGCTACTAAACATGGTCAATGATTTACATTATGGTTTACATGTTGGACCATACACTTTCATAAATTTTGATGAAATTTAACTTGGCCTTTATACTTCATTGCAAGATCATGTAGTACGATTTCATCGACCCCAAAATGCCCCATGTTCCATCTGTTCTAGTCCTCCCTCCCCTTCCCCTCAGGACCCATGGCAGCCACCAAACTTCACTCCTTGAAGAACAAGATTCATAGTTACTTGCAACAACATTGAGGGCTTGGCATACTGTCTGTCCTTCCTTGTTAGGCACTGCCTATGCTCTCCAGAGACTCCCACCCCTCTGTTTGAGAACATAGCAGGACTTCCCAGGATGGGAGTCTAACACCTTCCTGCTCAATATGTGGGTCTCTACCCACTGATAGAACCCACTATGACAAAATGAATACTCACACACTCTCTAGAGGCCTGTCCCAGGTGCACCCTGTCCCATATGTCCCCCATATTCAATACCTTAAACCCAATAACCCTCCCCTGCCACATTTGCCAAAAGAACATTCCCAATGTTGTAGTTTCAATGACATACCCGCAAATTCACTGGGGTTCACCAGCTCACCCCCACAACCCTCCCCCCATTTCCATGGACAGCCCAACCCACCCTTCCCACCCTACACCCCTCACAAACCAGCACCGTATGGCTGCACTTTTAATGCTGCTATTCAGCAGTTTTATGGCCAAATAATATTCCTCATATTTTGTTTATCCATTCATCTGTTGATGGACACTTGGGCTAAAGTTTAAGTTTTTCAATTATATAATGATAATTATAAATCCTATAATAGGATTTAAAGTATAGAAAATCAATTTATAATGAGTCTCTTCAGGAAGAAATCTACAAATCCCATTCTGGAGTTTGATATGTCTATTTCCATATGTCAATACCTCTGACGAAGGCACAGTTCATCAGATCGATGTGTGCCTTTTGAATAGAAGAGCACACAGAAGCACAGTTGGTAAATTTGCAAATTGTCCTTTTCCACTGTATTACCTAGATTATTAGTAGTTCTCAACTCTGGTTTTACACCAGAATTACTGAAGAATTACTAGGGGTGGCATCCAGCATAATTATTTTTAAAAAGCTCCATAGGTGAATCCAATACGCAGCGAGGCCTGAAAACCAGCAGGTCTTTAGCATTAACCCGCCAATGCTGATCTGGGTGAATTTCTTTAATTCAGAAACTAAGGCAAACTATATATTATTCCACCCTTGTGAAAGCATTAGTAAATTGTAACATTTCACCATCTCTTCCTTCCCTTTCTTTCTCCTGTGGATTTCCTAACAAGGACACAGCATTAAGGGGGCCAGGCCAGAGATGGAATCCGGAGGTAGGAAGGATGTGGAGAGGATGTGCACAGTCAGATGGAGGCCAGGGCTTGCAGATTATACTTGGGAAAGGAGTAAAAATAAACAGGCACTTCCTCCCCACCAAGCAAAGGAATACTTTTTGCAACTAGTGTCTTACTTTGGGGCAATGATAATAACTTGTATCATTTTTGAATACTGAGAGAACAAACATAAGTTTCTCTCTGAAGCCTGATTTATTTCTCCTTGACATGAGAAATTGTTATTTTTTTGTTTGTTTGGACTGTGATATTTTTTTCAGATTGAGTAATATATTTTTTAGAACTTTGTGCAAACCCTCTTAATCTCTAGTCACTAGCCAGAGTATAGCAGGACTGGAGCCCCATTAACCCTTTTTTAATAGACTTTTAATTTAAATGATTTCAAATTTATATGACAGTTACAAAAATAATACAAAACCCACACAGAGAACTACAATATACCCCACACACAGACATCTACATCCACCAACTTTTGTTATATTGCCAAATCTGCTGTATCATTCCATCCATCCATCCATCCATCCATCCATCCATCCATCCATCCATCCATCCATCTCTAAAATCTATCTCTATCATTTATCTATATCATCTCTCTATATATCTATTTGTCTATCTCTCATCAATCAATTTTCTAAACATTTGAGAGGCACCTGTATACATGTGTTCCTGAATACGAACACTCCCATGTATGTGTTCTTTCTCAGAACAAGGATATTCAATTATGTAACCATCTTAAATGCAATTATCAAGTTCAAGAAGTTTAACACTGATGTAAAGCTTATAGTCTACTTCACATTTTTTACTTACGTCCCAATAATGTCCTTTTGGGTATTTTCTCCTCTGTTATTAGATTGGGTCCAGGATCATGTATTATTACATTTAGTTATTGTTTCTCTAGACCTCCCCCCCCCAAACACACACACACACACACACACACACACACACACACATATGAACTTTTTCATCTCAACTTCCAAGCATACCAGTCAGTGGTATTAATTATATTCACAATACTGTGCTATCCTCACCACTATCCATTACCAGAACTTTCCCATCACCTCAAATAGAAACCCTGCATGAATTATGTATTAACACAGTATTCTCCCTCCCTGCACCCCTGCTCTGTCCCTGGAAAGTTGTAATCTACTTTCTGTATTTATTAATTTGCATATTCTAGCTATTTCATTACAAATGGAATAAAACCATATATATCACTTTGTGTCTGACTTTTGTGTGACTTTTGTGCCTGACATTTCACTAAGCACAATGTCTTAAAGTTCACCTATGTAACAGCATGTAACAGAATTCCATTACTTCTTTATGCTGATAACATTCCACTGTATGTATATTTCACATTTTGTGTCTCCATTCATCTACTGATGGACATGTATATTGCTTCTACCTTTTCCTACTTTGAATAAGGCTGCGGTGAACATTGGTGTATTACTACCTATCCAAGGCCCTGTTTTCATTCTTTTGGCTGTATACCTAGAAGTGTGATTGCTGGGGCATATGAGAATTCTATGTTAAACTTTTTGAGGAACCACCAAATGGATTTCCACATTGGCTGCACCATTTTCTGTTCCCACCAATAATATACTAAAGTTCCCAGTCTCTGCATCCTCACAGCACTTATTATTTTCCATTTTTAAATAGCCATTTTCGTGAGCATGAAGTGGAATCTCATTGTGGTTTTAATTTTCATTTCCCTAATGGCTAATGATATTGAACATCTTTTCCTGTATTCATTGGCCATTTGTATATCTACTTTAGAGAAATGTCTTTTTAAGTCCTTTGCCTAATTTTTAATTGGGTTGTTTGTCTTTTTGTTGTTGAATTGTAGGAATTCTTTATATAATCTGGTTATTAAACCTTCATCAAATATATGGTTTCCAGATATTTCCTCCCTTTCTCTTGTCTTTTCTGCTTCTTGGTAATGTCCTTTGATGCACAAAATTTTAAATTCTGAAGTGGATGTGGCTCAAGCAGTTCAGCACCCACCTCCCACATGGGAGGTCCCGGATTCAGTTCCCAGTGCCTCCTAAAGAAAAAAAAGACAAAACAAAAACAAACAGGAAATGTGCAAAAAGCAACGAGCAGGCAATGAGTGCAACCAAGCAAAAAACAAGCAAACAGGTGAGGGAGCCATCTCGGGGTGGGGGAAAATTCTGATTATGTCCAATTTATCTATTTTTTCCTTTTGTTTACTGTGCTTTTGGTATAAAATCTGAGAATTAATTGCTTAATATGAGGTCCTGAGGCTCTTTCCTTATACTTTCTTCTAAGAGTTTTATAGTTTTAGCACTTAGATTTAAGTCTTTCATCTATTTTGAGTTAATTTTTGTATATGGTGTGAGGGTAAGGGTCAACTTCATTCTTCTGCATATGGACATCCAATTTTTCCAGTGCCATTTGTTGAAGGAACTATTCTTTCCCCATTGATTGGACTTGGCACCCTTATCAAAAATCATTTGGTCATAGAAGTATGGGTTTATTCTGCATAACCAATTCTATTGCATTTGTTGACATGTCTGTTCCTGTGCCAGTATCACACTGTATGATTATTGTAGTTTGTAATATGTTTTGAAATTGAGAATTGTGAGTCCTCCCATTTTGTTCTTCTTTTACAAGATGGAAGTAGCTATTTTCTGCCCTTTGCACTTTCATATAAATTTGGTGATTGAGTGTTCCATTTCTACAAAGAAGGCTGTTGGAATTTTTATTGGAATTACATTAAATCTGTAAATCACTTTGGATAGTATTGACATATTAATATATTAATTTTTCCAATCCATGCACACAGAAATAGCTTTCCATTGATTTAGGTATTCTTTAATTTCTTTCAGTAATGATTTATAGTTTTCTGTGTACAAGTCCATTGTAGATGGAATTGTTTTCTTGATTTCCTTTTCAGATTGTTCATTGCTGATGTATAGAAACCCCAATGATTTTGGGGTATTGATAGTGTACCCAGTTACTTTTCTGACTTTATTAGCTCTACTCATTTTCTTGTAGATTCTTCTGGATTTTCTATATATAGGATCATATCATCTGAGAATAGGGAGAACTTTCCTTCTTCCTTTCCAGTTTGAATGGCTTTTATTTCTTTTTCTTGCCTAATTGCTGGGGCTAGTATGCCCAGTACAATGTTGAATAGTAGTGGTGAAAATGGGCACCCTTGTCTTGTTCCTGATCTCAGAAGGAAAGCTTTCAGTCTTTCATCAATAAGTGTGATGTTAGCTGTGTATGTTTATTGCACTTCACTTTATTGTACTTCACAAATATTGCGGTTTTTTTTACAGATTGAAGGTGTGTGAAAACCCTGCATCCAGCAAGTCTATCAGCACCTGTATATGTTTTTTATATATGCCCTTTATCATGCTGAGGAAGTTTCCTTGTATTCCTATTTTCTGAGTGTTTCTTTGTCAAGAAGGTGTGCTGCATTTTGTCAAATGTCTTAAAAAAATTTTTTTTTAATTTTATTTTCATTTACTTGTTTTTATCCCCCCTCCCCCCAGATGGTTCCTCATATGACTGCTCATCTTCTTTAGGAGGCACTGGAAGCTGAAGCTGGGACCTCCCATGTGGGAAGCGAGTGCCCAACAGCTTGAGCCATTTCTGCCACCTCAAATGTCTTTTCTGCATCAGTTGAGATCATGTGGTTTTTTCCTTTGATTCTATTAAGGTAGCGTATTAATATAATATTATTATTTTATTCTATTAATATAATGATTAATTTATAATTAATAATAAATTAATAAGTATTAATTGATTGATTTTGTTATGTTGAACCACCCTTGCATTACTGGGATAAATCCCACTTGGTCATGGTATACAATTCTTTTAATGTGCTGTTGGATTCAGTGTGCTAGTATTTTGCTCACGATTTTTTTTTGAAAACTTTTTATCACTGTAACCAATATAGACCACAAAATTTCCCATTTTAACCAAACTCAAGTGTACAATTCAGTGGTATTAATTATATTCACAATATGTCTTACCATTAGGAACATTTATTACCATTTCTTTTTCATCACCTGAAACAGAAACTGCTCACCAATTAAGCTATAATTACCACTTCCCATCCCACCCACCCCAAGCCCCTAGTATCTTATAATCCATCATCTATTTCTAATAAGTTCAATTCATCTAGAGATTTCATATGAGAGATCATACAATATTTGTCTTTTTGTGCCCAGCTTATTTTGCTCAACACAATGACTTCAAGGTTCATCCATGTTGCAACATGCATCAGAAATTCAATCCTTTTTACAGCTGAATAATATTCCATTGTATGTATATACCACATTTTGCTTATCCATTATTCTTTTGATGGACACTTGGTTTGCTTCCACATTTGGCTATTGTGCATAGTGCTGCTATTAACATTGGTGTACAAGTGTATGTTTGAGTCACTCCTTTCTGTTCTTTTTGGTATATACCAAGAAGTGGAATTGTCAGGTTATATGGTAAACATATTTTCAATTTCCACTGTTCCTGCGCCATTCTACAGTAATGCTAACAGTGTTTATGGATTCCTATTTCTCTGCAGCCTTACCAACAATTATTATTTTCTGATTTTTAAATTATGGCCATCCTAGTGGGTACAAAATGGCATCTCATTTTGCTTTCCATTTCCCTGGTGAGCAATAATGTTGAGCATCTTTTCATGTGTTTATTGGCCATTTGTATATCTTCTTAGAGGAATGTCTATTCAAGTCCTTTGCCCATTTTTAAATTGTATTAGTCTTTTTGTTGTTGTTGAGTTATAACAGTTCTTTACATATTAAACCCTTATCAGATATATGGTTCACGATTATTTTTTCCCATTCTGTAGACTGTCTTTTGACATTCTTTATCATGTATTTGACATATAAAACTTTTAAATTTAGATGTATATCCATTTTTTCAGTTTTTTATTTTGTTGACCATACTTTTGTTGTCAAATCTAAGAAATCACTACTAAATCCAAGGTTATTAAGTTACCCTCTTATATTTTCTGCTATAATTTGTATGGTTTTAGTTCTTATGTTCTGGTCCTTCACCTATATAGAGTTAATTTTTATATATGGTAGAAAATAGGAAGTATAACCTTATTATTTTGCATGTGGATATCCAGTTTTCCAAACACCATTTGTTGAAGAGAATGTTCTTTCTGAATCAGTGCAACTATCGCCGTTGTCAAAAATCATTTGGCACTTACCCAATACTTTATAGATTCAGTGAAATACCAAAGTTCCAACAGCCTACTTTAGAGAAATATAAAAGGCAATTACCAAATTTATTTGGAAGGGAAAGGGCAGCCGAATAGCCAAAAGCATCCTAAAAAAGAAGAGCGATGTGGGAGGACTCTCGCTTCCTGACCTTGAAACATATTACAAAGCTACAGTGGTCAAAACAGCATGGTATCGCATTAAGATAAGAGACATTGATCAGTGGAATAGAATTGAGAGTCTAGAAATAGACTCTCACCTCTATGGCCAATTGGTTTTTGACAAACCTACCAAGTCTTCATTACTGGTACAAAACAGTCTCTTCAACAAATGGTGCCCTGAGAACTGGATATCCATAACCAAAAGAATGAAGGAGGAACCCTGTTTCACTCCCTATACAAGAATCAACTCAAAATGGATCAAAGTCCTAATTATAAAAGCTAAGACCATAAAACTACTAAAAGGAAATGTAGGGAATCATCTTCAGGATCTTATATTAGGTGGTAGTTTCTTGGATCTTATGCCCAAAACATAAGCAACAAAATTAAAAATAGATAAATGGGACCTCCTCAAAATTAAACACTTTTGCACCTCAAAGGACTTTGTCAAAAGGGTGAAAAGGCAGCCGTCTCAATGGGAGAAAATATTTGGAAACTACGTATCTGATAAGGGTTTAATACCCATGATATGTAAAGAGATGCTACAACTCAACAATAAAAAGACAACCCAATTTTAAAAAATGGGCAAAAGATTTGAATTGCATTTGTCCAAAGAAGAAACACAAATGGCAAAAAAAACACATGATAAAATATTCAGCATCACTAGGAATTAGGGAAATGCTTATCAAAACTACAATGAGATATTATTTCAAACCTATTAAAATGGCCATTATTAGAAAGAGAGAAAACAAGTGTTGGAGAGGATGTTGAGAGATATGAATACTTATTCAGTGCTGATGGGAATGTAAAATTGTATAGCCACTGTGGAGGACTATTTGGCAGTTCCTAAATAAGTTGAAAATAGATTTACCATGTGACCAGGTAATACCACTACTAGGTATATACCCCAAAGAACGAGAGCAGTGACACAAACAGACATCTGCACACTGATGTTCATAGCAGCATTATTCACAATAGCCAGAAGATAGAAACAACCTAGGTGTCCATCAGCTGATGAATGGATAAACAAACTGGTATATACATATGATGGGATATTATGCAGCTGTAAGAAGAAATGAAGTCATGAAGCATATAACAACATGGATGGACCTGGAGGACAAAAAGCCAGACACAAAAAGACAAATATTGTATGACTTTGCTATTATGAACTAAATATATTGTGTAAGTTCATGGAGTTAATAACTAGAATATAGGTCACCAGAAAATAGAATGAGGTTAGAGAATGGAAAGTTGAGGGTTAATCTGTGCAGAACGGTAAAATGGTTGTTCATAAATTATTCATTTACTGTAGTAAATGAATAGAATGGTGAAAACACATCAAAGTGTTTGTAACTAGCAGTGCTAATATATGGATATAACAGTGGTTGAAAGGAAAGTCGAAGGTCCCGTATATTACTAGAAGGAAAGCTAAAACATGTAACATGAGACTGTATAACATAGTGAAACCTTAAGTGAGATAGGAGTATGGATAATATTGTATATACAAGACTGTTTTTCTTTGAAACTGAACAAATATACGTTAATGTTACTAGATGTTAATATCAGGCAAAAATACAACCAAAGCAAAATATGGACAGTAGCACATAGTAATATATTAATAATATTCCATTAGTGATAAAAAAGGAAATATATTAAGTGAAAGAAAGTAGACAAAAGGTACTACATAGTTTGACTCATCTATACAAAATAGAAATACAAATAAATTAGAAAGACGAAACAGAATAGCAGCTATGTGTAGCAGGGGAAACAGACAAATTGATAGGTGATTATTAAGGGGTAGAGTTTTTTCTGTTTGTTTTTTTCGGTTATTATTATTATTATTTGAATAATGAAAATGCGCTAATAATCATTGAAGTGATGAATGCACAACCATGTGATTATACCATATACCAGATTGCACACTTTGGATGGATTGTATGCTTTATTAATATGTATCAATAAAATTTATTTTTTAAAAAATGCTGAATGAAGGACTGATAGAAAAAAATCAATTGACATATATAGGTGGGTTTACTTCTGGACTCAATTCTATTCCATTGGTTTGTGTCTATATGACAATACCACATTGTTTTGATTACTGTAGCTTTGTAGTAAATTGAGATTATTGAGTGTGAGACCTCTAAAATTGTTCTTCCTTTTGCAGTCTTGATTTGGCCCATGATTCCATAAAAATTTGAGGATTGGCTTTTCCATTTTTATAAAAAAAGGCAACTGGGATTTTGATAGGTATTGTGTTGAAGCTGTAGATAGCTATTGTTAATATTGAAATCTTAATAATAAATCTTCTTATCTATGATCATGGAATATTTTGACATTTATTTAGGTTTTCTTTTATTTCTTTCAACAATGTTTTGTAGTTTTCAGTGTACAATTTCTCTTTTGTTAAATATTTCTAGGAATTTTATTCTTTTTTGAGCTATTGTGAATGGGATATTTTAAATTTCCATTTCAGAATATTTTTTGGTTGCTTAAGAAACACAACT
>PVKH010048470.1:0-10189 GCA_004027955.1 Chaetophractus vellerosus | reverse complement strand
AGCTGCTGGAGAACAAAGTTGTAACCCTTAGAGCTAAAAAGCCTGCCAAGACCCTGGTCACGAAGTCCCATCTGAAACTCCCGGGCTCAAAAGAAGCCCCGGATAACTCCAAACAGAAAGGCCTCCCTCCTGGTTCCCTGAAAGCTAACAGTTGAACGTAGAAGGCAACCACTAAGGACAGCAAATAGCTGAGATCCTTCCCCAACATGAGGAAGGGGGAGGAGGAAAGGCCTTAAAAAGGCCAACCCCGGGGCTCCGGGTTGTGGGTCTCACCCTGTAGCACGCCTGCCCCCATGGCTTGGGGGTGTACTACTGCTTGTTCTCATTTCTTAATAAACTCTTGTTACTGGCCTAAAAAACCAAAACCAAAACCAAAAACAGCCACTAAGATGATATAATGAGTGATAAAAGCCTGGGACAAAATGCATTAAGAAATATAGACCTTTACCTGTACAGGCATGGCCAAATATCTAAAGGTACACACCAAACGTTCACAGTGGTCACCTGTGCACTGTGGGATTACAATTAAATTTCTTTTTTTTCCCCTGCCCCAAATAACTGGAGCTTGTATCAAAAAGGAAACCCCCAACTCATCAAGTAATAACTGATGAAATGCCTCTCTCGGATGTGTGTATAATTCATTGGACGCTTTCTGCTTTTCTTCAGGGAGGAAGCAAGAAAAGATTCCTTAAGCAGGGGCCACCATGCTGCCTTAGGACCTCTAGGGCTATGCGGTGCTCTCAGGGCAAAGTCGAAGGAGTTCACCTGCAGCTTCTTTCGAGGATGGGGAGGACCTGGAATCTCTCCGTATGGTCTCCTCTACCCTGGCTCCTCGTTTGTAAAAGGAGGATAACATTACCTACCTCTTAGGGCTGTTCTTATGATGGATTATCAAGCATTAAACCTTTTTGAGTTTCCCCAAAACATCTCAGCCCTATAATTATTGTTAAGATGATTCAGTCATAACAAAAACACCTGAGAGGTTTTACTATGTTTATTTACTATGTTGCCCAGTGCTTAAGGACTTCAGAATTATTATTTTTCTTTTCTTCTTGTCTCTAGAAAGCATCAAGGGCAGAAAGCAGTCAGGGAGACCTGTGTTGGAATCTTGAATTTGCCATTCCCTAGCAGTTCCACTTTCTCTTTAGGCCTTTCATTATTCTCTGCCATTGTGATAGGATTAGGAAAACTATAACACAAGGCCTGCTCCCTCCCCCCTGCCTCCTCTCTTTCCTTTTCCTCCACCCTTGTCTCCCTCCCTAGAGGTTACTCACTTTGACCATCCTGAGGTAACTTTACTTTAGAGAAGAGACATGTTAATGCTATAATTCTCATCCCTTCTCACTACATTATTGGAAGGTGAGTAAGAAAACCTAAGATAGAAACATTGCCAAAGCTTTTTTTACTTCTCTCTTAAGGGTTTGACTTTATAACTGCCCGTCAATATGAGAGAAGGGGACCTGTGAGGGAGTAGGAAAAAAAAATCTAAGGACGGCTGCCCGTTTGTTAAAGGATGTGAGGTCAATCTGATGATGACATCAGTCTCCCCATTGATTCTGGGGTTTATCAGGCTGATCTGGCTGGACAGGCGAGTGCCTCTTCTCCCTCTTTGCTTTACATGCACAGTTAATAGAAAGGATGACCTTCCATAGCAGGCGCCCTGTTCTTCTCAAGGGTAAAGGCAACATCTTCAAGCGAAAATGATTTATCATGCTAACTGATGAAGAAAATGAAATTCTCCACCTGATTAAGAAAAAAAATCATTGTGTTAATGCACTAGTCATCTAAGCACAGGAAGGCCAATGAAAGTTCTTAGCATACATGTGCTTAATTAAGGCAGTAAAAAAAAAAGACAGCTCTTTTGTGATATAAGCAATTTTTGCTTGACAACACTGGGTTTGTATCTCTTTATGCCTAGCACAATAACTCCATCATAATAAATGTCCAATACATATCTGTTGAACTAAAAAGAGTACAGGAGTGTACTATTTTAATTTATATACTTCTGGATGGGGAAAATAAAAGCAACGGGAGAAGTTTCTGAGAGTGGTACTAGTAGGAAAGAGTAGATGCTTGTTACTGAACAGCAAAAACAGGCAATCTGACAAAAGGAAAGCTATGAGCTTTTTATTTAAAAGCCCAGAGATGCACTCATGCATCTCTGAAAAGAGTACAAGTCTCGAAATGCAATAGTGCTCTAATCTCATATAAAAACGTTATTCTTCCTGCTAGTCGTACCATGTAATAAAATTAAATGGTATCAGAGCTGTTATTAAAAACATGTAACAATTGGTAGGACACAAGTACTTAGCAATCAGAAAGGATGCCTGGCTATTAATAGACACACTGAATTCCAGCCCTACATGGTATTTGTCTATCTGTTTGGCATGCACTATAGTAAAAAAAAAAAAATCTCCTACAAACATATCCTTTCAATGTGTACTTTTAATTTATTACACTGCATTTATGAGCAGTGTATTTCAGAACCATTTAAAATTCTTTAGCAGTACAGTCCTGACAGAAACAAATAATTTATGTAGCTAACTAGAAGAGGTTCCCTTAATGGCTGGGGTATTTCCTAGTTTCCTAGAAATCTGTCTCTGAATATTGATTTTGTTGTTGTAAAATTGGTCATTTAACCTGGAGTGTTAGGAAATAGCATGGCATTGTTTTATTAGTGTGTGATCTTGGCTAGGTGGCAACCCTTTTGGTAAGATTTTTCCAAGTAGGAAGTTAAATTAGATTAAAAAATGGCAAATGAGTGTCATGTGGCTTTTGTCTATGATTGACGGGTAGTGGCTGTATGAAGTGCTCTGATGAGGTCATGTGGCTGAATCCAGGTTCAGTATGAAAAAGTGCTCTGATTCATGAGTGATGTCTGCCATGGCCAAAGATGTGGAAATAACAGTACATAAAATGCCACATAGTTGTCATCCCTGACTCGGTTATCTCTAATATCGCTTCATGTTCTAAAAGTCCATTAATTTGTTAAACATTGTGACTCAAAATGGTAATTTCACTTTCCAAAGTGCGAAATATATAACTAAGGAGTATTATAGCTAATGGTAGGAGCTGGTTCACTGAAGAAGCAGATACTATGCAGAGCCTCCGTAATACTCTTTCTGCTACAGAGTTCCACGGGGCGTCACAAATCACTTTGTAAACCTGAGGATGCATCACCTGCTGCTGTCCTTGGCGGATAAAGCACAGAGGCTGCGCTTTGCCTCAGTGGACACCACGAGTACGTTACGAGCAGATCACAATCTGACATGGTCGTTTGTGACCATTTAAAAAGTGTTTTCCAGTACTTAATGCTCGTATATATTATGAAATAGTAAAAAGGAATATTTACAACTTCTGTTGGTACCTTCCATTATTTGGATTACTGACTAAATGAAAAACATGATCGATACTACAGCTGAAAAGATGAAAATTCCACATACACGAATGAGTATAAAATCCATTCACTGCTTTATGGATGAAAAGCTCTCTGGAGAGCGTTCCTGAGTGCAAGATGATGGTCCTAAGTGATGAGTTTTACATTTAGATGGCTGAGAGGGCTGAAAGGCGTGCACTACCACCAGTAGCAGAGAGCTCACTGCCCATGCACTGAAGGAAACCCCTGCACAGTGGTCACGCCTGCAAGGGCATGAATTATTCTGTGTAAATGAACTATCACAGAGTAACTCATGTTTCACAAGGGATAAGTCAAACACAAATACAGGCTACAGTCTGTGGTCAAGAATACGCCTCACTCCTTATGAAAACAAACTACCGACAAAACCAGCTTTTCTACTTATCTAAATCTGCTGAAAATTAAAATACTCTTGTAATTTATAATATATTACTGACTCCCCCCATGAAATATAACCTTGTGATACACTTATAAATAAATCTGAAAAACCAACCAAGCAACGCTATAACATCCTGATTTACAGACATAAGAACTCTAAAAACTTGTTCTTACCTATAAAATACGATAGGAGTATTGCCAGGAGCACCGAGACCCCTACAGCGCAGAGGGCAGTACATTTCCAGCTACAGTACTTTGAAGACTTCTTGAATTTAAAAGCACTTCTTGACAGAGTGTTTCTAGGTAGTGGCCGAGTAGGCGGCGAATAAACAGAGCCAGATGCCATTGTGTACCCTGGGGTTGCAGTACTGAACAGTGGCGTTGTCCCTGTTCCTGTTTTGAATAGGAAATGCCTGTGGAAAAGCAGAATATCATTATAAAGTATAAATATGTTAAAATGCAAGCGACGGAGACAGCTAAGCGCTAGTTCTCCTCTCTTTCTGTTTTTCTTTTACCATTTCCCTCAGATAATTTTAAAAGTTTAAACAATTAAGGAAATATATATTTATTTTTAAACTGGGAGGTCCCAGAGATCGAACCCAGGTCCCTCCGTATGGGAGAGGGACGCCCAACCATTTGAGCCACATCCGCCCTCCCCAGGAAATATTTTTAAAAGCCCAACTCATAAAATGACGGAGATGAAAGAGACTAGTTTTTGTGGTATATGATAGAACTTACACATCTTCAGGAAGGCTGTACAGTTATTCTAATCATTGCATTTATTGAACAAAACCATTTTGGAACTTTCCTTTATGATTTGTCCTAAGAGCATCTCTACATTTCATGTAAGAAAAACTAGTCTTGTTACTTACGTCTATCACATAAGAACCCCCACTCGTGTTAAGTGTGGGCGTGCATGACCACTTGGACGTCCTGCAGGCTGATTCACTTGCTGGATGTCCATGGAAACAGTCTAATCCCAGCCTGCCCCACCACTAATGAGTACTACCGGGCCTGGCCACAGGCAGCTAGCTGGTCAGTCCTCAAAGGATGCATATTAGTTTTATTTTTAGTTTATGTTGAATAAATTCAGGAAGGCAAACCTGCTGGGGGAGTGAGGGATATCATAAAATACTTTCTAGAACCAAACCTAAAAAAAGGGGCCAATGAAGCAGATTTCAGCTCAAATACAGAAAGCTTTCCTTACAACCGAGTCATAAAATAGTGGCACAGACTGCCTCTAAAAGTTATATGCTCTCTTACCTTGAAAATGTTTAAGGAGAAACTGAATGACCAAAATGACAAGAGTGCTCTAGAAAGAGTTCTTTATTGGAGTAATTTTAAGATTCCTTTTAATAGTAAATGTCCTTACATTTAAACAAACACACTGTGCTTTATCATATTTTTCATGGTTTCCATTTAACATTATACTGATAATTTAAAGTGTATACAGCTTGTGTCCTAACATTTGTTATTTTGTTCCCTTCTAACATGTCCAGTGAAGTGAACAGACTGGGCTTTCTCTTTCATAGTCAGGCGATTACAGGAATCCATGAATATTCTACCATCGTACTGTACGATCTTCATTCAAGATAATTTTAGATGATATACAGCTGAATATTTTAAATTGTAAAAAGCATATACTTATTTTAATGTGTATTAGAAAAAATATTTAATATATCAAACAAGTTAGGGGTTAAAAGCATAGAACATGGAAACTAGGCTCCCTTGGTTCAAATCCTGCTTTACTACATATGAGGTGTGTATCCTTGCACAAGTTTCCTAACATCTCTGTGTTTTGGTTTCTTGATCTGAAAAATGGGGATAGTAATGGTATTTACCCTACAGGATTGTGATGAGGCTTAAATGAGTTAATATTTACTGTAAAGTGCTTGGAATATAGTAAGTACTACATAAGTGTTTGATAAATTCAAACTCATGATTATATATATATATATATTATTGCACAGGAAAGACTAAAACATATATTTAGGTTTAAATGAGTCAATTTACAGAAAAGTATTAAGTGAATGATAGTGGAGCTGGTATACAGATATGGCTAAAGTTTGTTTAACGCAGGTATAGTGGAAAGAATTCTGGATCAGAAATCTGAAGATCTGGGTTTAAATTCTTAGTCTTATTTCCCAGTTATGTGATCCTGGGGAGCCTCAGTTTTATCATCTGTAAAATGGAGCTAATGATTATCTGTTGTAAATCAGAAATGCTTTGCCAAGCATAAAATTTAAACAGATGCAAAATGTAAGTTACTACTTCTGTAAATTATCCTAGCAACTGCATTGTGAATCCATTTTTCCCCACTGAAATACTTTCTAAAATACATTTAAAAGTTCCTGGCCTAAATTAGATAGGGTAATGGAGGCAACATTTATTAGGACCTACCTCCATTTCCAACATGGTTATTAAGAGTGTGGGCTCTGGAATCAGATTGTTGGATTCAAATCCAGACTTCACCTCTAATTAGCTGGATGACATTTAGTAAGTTACCCAAACTTTCTAAGTCTTAGCTCTGTCAGCTGTAAAATGGGGATTGTAATGGTACCTACTTTATAAGCGTTTTATGAGGATTAAAAAAAAAGAACACATATAAAGTGTTTATATCAGTATCAAGCACAAGGTAAGTGCTCAATAAGCATTAGCTATTATTTTTCCCAAATTCACTTATCAGAATTTATATCCCAAAATAACCACAAAAATGATAACTTGGAGACTTTAAATCCCTATCTGAAATGTAACACCATCAAAACCAATGTGTTCAAAATGCATTCCCTGGTTTACAGATTTGCAACCGGATAGCCTGCACACTGGCACGTGCGCTCAGGATGAGAAGATGGACTGCACCATATGTTGGCAAACTTTTTAGGTAAAGAACCAGGTAATAAATATTTTAGGCTTTGCCTGCCATAGCATCTCAATGCTACTGTTATATTGGGAAAAGAGTCACAGACAATACGTAAGTGATTGAATGTGGTTATCTTCCAATAAAACTATTTATGGACATTGACATTTTAATTTCAGGTATTTTTCAAGTGTCATGAAATAGTCCTTTTTATCTTTTTTTTTCAATCATTTAAAAGATGTGAAAAAAAAACATTCAATGCTCACAAACGGTGCAGAAACAGGTGGCGGGGCTGGATTTAGCCTGCAGGCAGTGGTTGGATCCCTCATCTAGATGCTCACTTCTTTTAGGGTTACACATGAAGAGTGAGCAAGGGGCTCAGCAGCCTATTGTTTTCTCTCAGTGCCATTAGAAAGGACTAAAAAACGCAGTGCCCAAGATGTATATCCACTCCTCCTGGAGAAGGTTCATGTAAGGCTGGACAGATATTTGTAATTGAACAGAGATCCTACTATTATCTTCTTGGAAATTCCACCCACAAAGTCTCTGGCAAACACTAGAGTATGCATTTTACAGAGCTAAAGAATGACCTTTCCCAGATATAGGAACAGGATTTACATAACCTATGGTTGTGGAACAACCTATTATTTACTGAACACTTGTGAGCTTTAGCATCAATTCAATTTTGGATGACCTCTCCTAGCACCAGTAACTACGGACTTACTGCAGCTGGTGATTGACTGTTCTGTTGGCTTCATCAACAACGAGAACTGCCATTTCTTGAGTACATATTAAGTGCCACTTCATTAAATCTTTACCATAATGCAGCGAAGGTAAAAATGACTATTTGCATTTTCATCCTTTATTCTCCAACCTTTGGCTCAAATTTTAGTATTCTAGAAAGATATTCCTGGAACAGCCGTTTCAAAGTCCTGTTCCCTTTACTGTCCATCATATCACCACGCTGATTTTCTTCACGGCAATTATTATTAGCAGTTATTCCCTTATCCTTCTATTTGTTTACTTGAGTGGTAGGTTAATACTTTTAAATACTATTTAATGTGCTGTTGTTTTTCCTGCTGAAATATTTTCTTTTTTCGGGTTTTCGCTCTGCCTTACCCCCTTTCTCAATCCCAGCAGCCATTTAATTTCATTCATGCCAGAAGAGATGAGACAAGATGGAAAGGAGAAATAGCTTGGATCTCTTACTGGTTTCCTAAAGCCTAGGCTATGACATGGAGTGGAACTGCAGTATAACCGAAAAGTCTGGGACAAATATGGTGTGAGAAAGAGGAGTTTCCCCCAGACTGAAAGAATATGTTCAGGCTGGGAGCAGGAAGGAAAACAGAAGGGGGTTGATGAGAGCAGAGGATTCAACCAGACCCAGTGAGAGCAGCTCACTCTCTGCTTCGTGGGTAGTATCCTGGGGAGGTGGCGAGACTCCACAAGAAATCTGAGGGTACAGAAATAGTTGAGGGAGCTCCCCAACAAAGTGAGGCATGTGAAAACAAGCAACATTTGAGCAGCATTCAGCATGTAGGTTCATGACCAAGACCTCATGCTCACTCTTCAGTACCACATACAATCTCGGGAAGGGGAGCTGAGGAAGGGGAGTAGAAATAGAGAGGAGGTGGGATCTACCCATAACATTTGAAAGAAATAGGAATTTAGGAGATGACGATTCCCCGTAGACCAGAAAAATAGCTCATTTGACTAAGGGCGAGGGAGAGAAAAGCGGAGGCGAATGGATGAAGGCAGAAGATTCAGAAACAGAGTTCCAGAGAGGTAGAGACAGTACAGAGAGGAATGGGGCACCTGCAAGTAGAGGAAATTGGCACCTTCACTCTTGGACAGAGACCTGAGGAGGTAACAGGTTCCCAAAGAGAAAATGAAGCGTGGAGCTTCCAAGTGATGCCATTACAGCGAGCCTCGCTGATTCCTATGCTTCAGCATGATTTGTAAAGAGCAGAATTACTTCTATGGCTTCAAGGGTAGCACCCGAAGGGGTCTCGGGGACACACTCAAAGGGGCCTCGGGGACAGGAATGAACGCCACCTCAGCACCTAAGAAGGAAGGAACAGACAGCATGGGAATTCAATGTCTAGGTGGAGAACACTGGAGCACCAGATGCTCCCCCCTGTGCTGAGAATATCATGTAAGGGGGGAGGTGGGAGAGAGAGGAGAGAAGGAAGCCAAATTGCCTGAGATAAAGTTTTCAGAAATGGGAGCTTAAAAGAAACATAAAAACATAAAATTATGGAAGAATAAAGTTGTATTTCTAGCATACTAAGTTGATGGTGCCCAATGTACAAATCTATTGTTTGTCTTCTCCCATTATAACGTAAACTCCATGAACTCTCATTCAGGTCTGTGTTTCCAGGACTTAGAAATTTCCTGGGCCATAGTAGGTGCCAATAAATAATGTGTAAAAATATATATTTTACAAATAAATATTTGTAGAATGAGTAAAATGGTGGCCATTTTGCCAATGAGGAAATTGAGGCGCAGAGAAATAATATACCTATTTTGAGGATCTACAACTAATAGCTAGAAGGATTTGAACCTGAGCCTCTTGGAATATAAAGCTTATGCTCTTTATCCTCAACACTAAAAACATGTCACTACCTAGCTTGCACAAGACAATAAGCTAGAGAGATGCTGACTTCAAAATGGGCATCCATTTCAATTTCCAAAATCTGAGATACCAATACTTGATGTCCATCTGCTTTGCAAACTTTTTTGAGCGACCCTGGCATGGAACTCAAAGGACTTGGCTTGAATTGCTACAAAATTATAATTTTTTCTTAGGGTAAAATGCAAATTTGAGATACTGCTGAAAACAAAGATGTAATATTCTAAAATATACTATTAGCAGAACTGAAAACCTTTTTACTTCGAAAGGGTTTGTAATTAATTTAATAAATAAATTTACTTTTGTTGCTGCAAGAGGACATGGAAATTATATTTTTTGGGCCACTGTTTTTAAATCTCAGAATTACAGCATTTTCCCCTCCTCTATCCAGATGATTACCCTATATTTTGGAAATATACATGCTAATAAATACATGGACCTTATAAAAGTTTGAAAGAGGAACCTAATCACCAGTGTGTTAAATTCTATAACCACCGGTCTTTAATATTTTCAGATGGATTTCTAGTATGTAAGTCTGGAAAGAATTAGTTAAGATTGCTTAAAGTGACATATTTTGAAATCATTTAAAAATAGAGTCATTCGTGTGAGGATCGATTCCTTTAAGTAAGATTAGGTCTCAAAATAGACACGTTAAAACATCCATGTAAAAACCTCTTAGACATTAGAATAAAACGAAAGGTCTATATCAACATATTTTCTATAGAAGAGAACATCTGATTTCAAATTTGGTAGTACTATGTTAGTTCTGGGTTCAGACAAGATGCCTTCTTTCCAAAGACAATATCCTTTTCGTAGGCACAAGGAAAGTAGAACACACTGACAAGGGCCCGGCTAGATAGCTCAGTGGATAAAGAGCTCGCTGGGAAACCACATGGGAGGCCCTGGG
>PVKH010048469.1:0-10197 GCA_004027955.1 Chaetophractus vellerosus | reverse complement strand
CCCCCTTTATGCTTGTTCTTGCTGTGTTCATTTTTTTTTTTTTTCGTTCTTCTGTGTCTGCTCTGTCTCCCCCTTGACCAATTCTTTTCTAGCCCCACTCTGCAATGCTCAGATTTTGTCATACTATCTATGCTGCTTCTAGGCCTTTTGACTTATCCATTCTGTGCTTTTCCCTACTCTGCTTGGTGCTGCAGGGAGATCCTCTGCTACAGGGTAAATTTCGCAGGTGCCTATGTCAGCTGGCTTCCAGGTGGATTTGGTCAACTTGCCAAAGAGAGGCACTGTCTGAAAAGTCCAAAGATAAAATTGAAAAAAAAAAAAAACCAGGGTATTTCCCCTTTTTCACGGACTCATATTGCTTTTCCTGCAGCAGCTCTGTCTTCTCCAAGGCTTCAGCTTCCACTTGGCTGGTCTGCCATACTTCCAGTTTCTGCTAGGTGATTCTGGCCTCTTTGTCCTCCAGTGATGTAATGACTTCCTGCTGTTGCTAGTGTCTGGTTTACCTAATTGTGCTTTGCTTGGCTACCTTAACAATTCCCTGTATTAAATTCCATCTGTTGTGCTTCACATGATTTTTGGTTTCCTGTTAAATGCTAACTGATATGTAACATGTAATTGTGCTTGTTTATATGTCTGTCACTCAGCTACTGTAAGCTTCTTGAGAGAAAGGATTCTGCTTAGCTTTTTATCTTTAATATCTAATGCAGTTCCTTGCATATATTGGGAAGTCACTATTTGCTGATATATTTTAGTACATTTATTAGTTGCTTGACTAAATGCATACTATAAATTTTCAGAGTGGTAATGACTTGTAGTTGTGTCATGTTTTATCATTAATATTTTTGTAGTTCTTTATCATGTAGATACTGAACAGGTTTTATAATTATAAACTATATTAATAGTCCTAAATAAATAAAAAGCTGATATTTAGCAGAGTAAAAGGAAAAAGGAAAAAAAGGAAAGGTAAACTTTTTAGAAAAAGGAAAGCATGGAAATGAACAACTATTTGAGCTAGTCTAAAGTGATAACTAGTACTTATGAAATACCTAAGGAAAAGCAAATACTGAAAATAACAGAGAAGAAAGATACTTTTCTTTATATAGTTCTTTGTAGCTTACCAGGAATTGCTATAATGCATTTAACAAAAATACTCACTTAATAGATATTTGCCATGTTGATTGATTCATCTGCTGAAAACCCCCTTCAAGCAAAATAAATAATTGGAATACATATTTAAACATTTTAATACTTCATCCAAATTACTCACACATTTGGTCTAAAAGAAGTAGAGAGCCAAAAAGAAAGCTTTGTGGATGGGGACCCTACAAGAGGGCCAGAGGATTATTTGAGTAAGGAGCTATTTTTTTGATAAGTAAAATGATTGAAAAGGATGGAAACATTCAGGCAGGCATGAGAAGAGATGAATAAAAGTCCTGAGGTAAGAGTAAAATGTCACCTCATGGACTACTCTGTTTATGCAAAAGAAATCATTTTGTAAAAATTAAGCTTTATCTTATTTTCATTTCTTGTTTTCTCCACCTGAAAGTGGCTACACTAGTGTTTAATATCAATATGTAGGAACACAAAGCCAACTGGTAATTGTCAATGCTTTGTTAAATAGTACATTAAATGCTTAAGAGTAGTAAATAGGGTGGGATCGAGCAAACTAGTCCTAGAGTCAGATATGCCATTTTGGAAGAGAGATTATTTCTGAGACTTATATCTTAGTTTTTTTGTGTTTTTTTTTTTTTTGGTAGGGTCAAAGAACCCAAAAGATGAAATAATATTGATCTGATGTTCAAAAGAAAATATTTAAGAGTAGACCTTCATTTCTCCTCATTTAAGACTTTTCCAATTTCCAGGGTAATATTTTTACCATTGTCATTCTTTTTTAAATAAACTAATTATTAAGGTGCCATTTATATAGACGGTTAATGACAACTTTTGGAAGAAGAACCACTCGACTTCTTTTCTATATCTAGAAGAAAACTGAGGTTCACACAAGTTAAGTAACTTGTCCCAAAACACAATTTAGTAAGTAAAAGAAACTAAAATTCTACTTCAGAGCCAGTGGACTCCAAAGCCTATGATTTTTGTACTATACTTCTGTGCTTTTCCCACTTCTGTTCTTATATTTCTGAATTTCGTTATTAGTTAGGATTCTATCAGTTGCAAATAACTTAAAAACCACATTCAAACTGGCTTAAAAACTAAAGGAATTATTTGGCTTGTAATAAGTCACCTAGTTTCAGTTTGATCCAAAGCTCATATATATTACCAGGATCCATTCTCTCTTTTTGGCTTTGCTTTCTCAGAGTTGGCTCCATGCTGAAGCAGATTCTTTCTCAAGGCCACACAATGATTGCCTTTATTTCCCTGGGTTATGTCTTTCCATACATGTACACAAGAAAGCAAAAATCACTTCCCTGATAACTCACGAAGAATCTCAGAGCTGAGGTTTCCTTGCTTTGATTGACTTGATGTGACCTGTGACTATGTTTGAACCAAGTACTATGATTGGAGGATGAAATTTTATTTTAAGATGAAGGAAAGCATTGTTTACCTCATTATCTGAGAATTAATTAATTCCATCCAAACCATATGATTGGGAAACTCAGAGTAGCCTTAACAAAGAAAGAGAGAAGTGAAATATATGCTGAGACGCCCCCTCGCAATATCCATGTAAGGATTATAGATTGTACACTAGCCTTATTATTACACAGCCGTATACATATTATAGTTTCAAGAGAGACAAAAATATTTTCTTTATTGTACTAATGATGTATCAAATATAACAGTTACAGCTATGTTATTTCAGCTTATTCAACTTACACCAATTCATAAAGTACCTACAATGCTGGATTGTAGGGATACAAGATACATAAAACATTGATGAAGGCATAGTCTCTGGCCTCAAGGGGCTTACAGTTTACTATAAGAAACTTACAAGTAGGCACAAGTATGAATACAGGTTGTCAAGGAGGTAGTGGTTGTGTCTAAATAGATGGCAAGGGAAGTTTCAGAGAGGAGCTTACGCTTGAGCTAAATCTTGAAAGACCAATAGAATTCCACCAAATGGATCAGTGTTGCAACTTATACCAGGCAGATCCATAGCCCCTGCACCCCAAAAGCCTGAACATAACATGGCAGAATGAAATGTTGAGTGTTTGAAAATTTCTAGCAATTTCCTGAGGATGGTGCTCATGATGTAAGAGGAATATAGAAAGCGGTAATGTGAAAAATTGCATAAAAGTTAGTTTATGGATTTTTATCAAGTATTGGGTGAGGAACAGAGGGAAAGAGGATACTTTTTTAAAAAAGACTACACAGGCTACAGTATAGCTCTTGGACTGGAGGGATACCATGCAGTGGAGAAAAGAAGGCTATTTTGGAGGCTGTTTTAAGAGTCCACGTGAGAAATGGCCAGGGTTTGAGCTGAGACAGTAGCAGCAGGAATGGAAGAGGCTGGTAGCTTAAGGTTCTATACTCAGATAAATAAACTGCCCCCATAGCTATAATACCTATATGAATAACAGTTATTTACACTTAAGTGTGAATTTATATCAGACCTATGCTCATTGTAGGTTTCATTAGGGAAAATAAAAGGGCCATGCAGACTTCAGGATCCTACTGATGACAAAAAGAGATGCATGAAATTAGGTCAAATGTTCAGAAATGACAATATAGGGATGGAAAATGCCAACTTCTTCTATGCTCTAGTTTTTCTTGGGATGACCTAATATATTGGGATGCCAAGAATGTGATAAATTTAGCTGTTATGAAGATAATTAGAGCAGATGTTGATTTATGTGGCATGAAGCCAACTGGGAAGCACGGATCATGGATTCACTATGTTTAGGCTAATCAATATGAAGAACAGTTTGTTTCCCCAAAATATGTCCCCAAATAGATTTTGAAGATCATTCCCAATTCATATGTTACCAAAAATACTCCATAAACTAGGTTTCAGATATGTACACTAATATTTATGATTCAAATATTCCATTTTGATATTTTAAAAAAAATAGTTATGTCCAGAGAAATTTGGGGGGAAATAAAAGTATGCCTTTGCTAATAAATTTTTCCTGTAAATTTTTGTTACTAGGTACTCTTTTCCAGTAGAAGCTATAGACAAAATGCTGCCTATAATTCCAAAAGAATGACATTCTTGAAATTTCTAAATCACCACTCATTATTCAGACTAGCTAGTCTAGTTCAGAGCAGTAAAAATAATTATATAGAAGTTTTGTCTGGTGATCCACTGAGCTTTTGTACCTTGCAGCTGGAATATTATGGCAGAGAAGGGGAACACAAATGCTTATATCTTTTACTGATCACAAGTTGGACAAAAATGGGAACAGCTGGAGAACAGCCCATCTCTAGCCACCATCTGCTTGTTATAACTTAGCTGTATGTTGTCATTTCTTCTTCTTTTTTATTACTGTTATTAACACACTATAAAAAATACATTTAAATAGCATTAAGTTTTTAATACAAACCAACAAAATGGAGTCACTTAATCTTTAGCTTGTTTTGTGGAAACTGCTTTATTCCTCCTCTTGGACATTATTTGGAGTATTATAGTACCCTGCTGTTAAGTTATGGCAAAAACAGGTGCCTATGAGAGGTAATTACCAATATCATATTCAGTACTTCATTTTCTTTTAATCAAAGTCTTTTTTCCATTGGTTGTAAAATTCCAAGTGATATTAGATTATGTGGATGCAAAGATTTCTTAGAGTAGAACTGATCACAGTTATTAGAGTTTACACTTTAGTGAAAAAAATGATATTGTGACAAATGATGTAATGAAATTGAAATTTAAAAAGCAAATAGTAGTAATTTAATAAACACTTATTAAGTCTCTACTGTGAGAAAGGCACATTGTAGTCACATTATTTTACATTATATCTTATATTTTACCTCCTCTTAGTCAATTATATATTATACCCAAGTAATATTATCAAATCAATGAAATTAAGATGATTTATAACACATTCAGATGCCTTAAGATAGCTGAAGTATTTTTCAAAGTAAAAATAGCTTTATCAAAGGAGCAAAGTGATGCAGGCTTATTACACCGAAATGAAAGTAAAGACCATTAATGTTCTCTACCAAGAGACACTTGCTGTTAGTGTGATGATCATCCATATGGACATCTCTCTGTGTGTATGTTCACACACAGTTTTACATAATAGAGCTTATATTAAGATGTGCTTTTCTGAGAATGTTCCTTAAAATGTGTGTGAGCGTGCGTGTCTATAATATATAGATGCATATAACAAGGGATTTGCAGATTCTTGTATGGAGAGATGATTTTGAGTTCCTAAGCATCTGGCAAGCCAGCAGAAGATTGAGGAGGACTGATTAATGGACAACTGTGTCAGCCAAGGTCCAGTCAGAAAAATAGGAAACACAAAATATTTCAAACAGAGGGAATTTAATACAGGGAATTGGTTACACAAGTGTTGAAAGGCCTGAGGAAGTAAATATGGGAAGTGAGGTAATCCAGAGATAAATAATGACAGGAAAGAGCTACTAGGGCTAGAGAAATCACAGAAAGGAGATGGTGTACCATGGCCCAGTACAAACAGCCCACTCTTAATTGTGGAGGAGGCTGAAGCTGGGTTTCTTAAGAACATTGTCACCTTCAGAAACAGCTGGTCAGAGAGGATAGCAGGAGAGAGAAAATAGAGTGAGAGAAGAGAGAGAAGGGGCAAGAGAGGGAGAGAGAGAGAGAGTGCACACCAGTGAGCACACAGGCTGAAAGGCAACCAGCCAGCTGGCATGGAAGCCTGAGAAACGTGCTTTGCAAAATCCTAGTCCAAGCATTACAGGAGCAGAAGAGAAAAGGATGGTTGTAGTACTGAGAGCAAAAGTAAATAACCAATTCTCAAGTCAAAACAAACCTGAGAATATTTGGAAGGGGAAACCTGGGAGAATACTAGACCCCAAGATAATTTGATAGGTAGGGATTCAAAGTCACTAATGAGAGATTAAAGGACCTTATTTTACATGTGCTGGATTGGTTTACAGTTTTCATAACTGTTTTTAAAATATATTTTATTCTTTTAATTTTAAGTTCCATATAGAATTATGTTTTCTAATCACTTTTTAAAATTAGAGAATGTGTACTTTCGCAGAGAAATCCTGCAGAAAGTTGTTTCCCTATACCAACTCTCACACACAGCTTTCACCATTATTAACAATTTACACTAATGTGGTACTTTTATTACAATTGATGAAACAATGTTATTAGAATTATACTACAAACTGTAGTCCATAGTTTACATTCGGGTTCATTGTTTGTGTTGTGCAGTTCTGTCTTTGCTGTTCTGTATTATGGTGATATTAGCCTCATATAATGAGTTAGGAAGTCTTTCTTTTTCATCAAATATTTGGAAGAGTTTGAGCAAGACTATTGTTAATTCTTCTTGGAATCTTTGGTAAAATTCACCAGTGAAGCCATTTGGTCCTGGACTTCTCTTTTGGGATGTTTTTTGACGAGTGAGTCAATCTCTTGTTATTAATCTGTTGACATCTATTTCTTCTTGAGTCAGTGTAGATAGTTTGTATGTTTCTAGAAATTAGGTTATCTAATTACTTGGTGTACAATTGGGTTTAGTTTTTTCTTCTTTTTCTAGTTCCTCTATTTGTGAGGTTAGTTACTTTGATTAAGATATTTCTTCTTTTTTGATGTAAGCATTTAGATTAGAACTATAGATTCCTCTCCACACTGCCTTTGCTGCATCCCATAAATTTTGGTATGTTGTGTTTTTGTTTTCAATTGCCTCAAAAATATTTCTTAGTTTCCTTTCTGATTTCTTCTTTGACCCTTCAGTTGTCTAAGAGCATGTTGTTTAATTTCCAGATATTTGTGAATTTTCCATTTCTCCATCTGTTATTGATTTCTAGCTTTGCTTCGCTGTGATCAAAGAAGGTACATTGTATAATTCCAATATTTTAAAATTTATTGAGACTTGTTTTGTGACTTATCATATGATCTATCCTAGAGAATGACCCATGCACAGTAAAGCATATGCATTATGCTGTTGTTGGCTGAAGTGTTCTATATACGTCTGCTAAGTAGCGTTGTTTTAGAGCATCATTCAAGTCTTCTATTTCCTTATTGATCTTCTGCCTTGATGTTTTATCCATTATTAAAGATGGTGTATTGAAGTGTCCTATTATTAATGTCAAACCCTCTATTTATTCCCTCAAATATGTCAATATTTGCTTCATATTTGGGGAGTTCTGCTGTCAGGTGCATATATATATATTTATAATTATTAAGTCATAATTGAATCAACCCCTTTATCAGTAGATGGTATCCTTCTTTGTCCCTATAGCAGTTTTGATATAAAGTCTATTTTATGTGATTTTTTCATAGCTACACCAGCTCTCTATTGTTTACTATTTACATGGAATATTTTTCCATCCTTTCACTTTCAACCTATTTCTGTTTTTGAATTTTAGGTGAGTCTCTTGCAAATAATATGTAATTGTGTTAAGTTTTTCTATTCATTTTTTCAAACACGCCTTTTTATTGGAAAGTTTAATTCATTTACATTTAAAGTAGCTACTGATAATACCGGACTTTCTTCTGCCATTTTGCTGTATTGCCTTTGTAAGCCTTTCCTTTTTGTTACTTAATTCTTCCATTAATGCTTACTTTCATTTTTATTTGTTTTTTTTGCTTGTACCATTTTGAGCCTCTTCTCATTTCCTTCTGTGTATATTTTCCAGATGGTTTCTTTGTGGGAACCGTGGTACTTAAATTTAACATCCTTAATCTAGAAAAGTCATGTTTAATTTGATACCAAATTAACTCCAATAGCATACACAAATACTGTTCCTACATCCCTCTGTCCTCCCACCTTTTTGTTGTACTTATCACAAATTATATCATTATAAATTTTACATCTCAAACCATATACTTATCATTACTTTTTATGTATGTGCATTTTAGAATCTGTAACTGGTAAAAAGTGGAATTTCATACAAAAGAACACAATACAATAGTACTGGTGTTTATAATTACTTATGTGGTTAATTTTATTGGAGTTTTTTTTTTATGCTGCTTCGATCCACTGTCTAGTGTCCTTTCCTTTCAGTCTGGAGAACTCCCTTTAACATTGCTTGTAGAATAGGTCAGGTGGTGATTAAGTCCCTTACCTTTCTTTTCTGGGAATATCTCCCTCTCCCTCATTTTTGAGAAAAATAATTTCACTGGATATAATTTTTTTTTCTTTTTAATTAGGTACCATGACCAGTGATTGAATCTGGGACCTCATATGTGGGAAGCCAAAGCTCAACTTCTGAGCCAGATTGGCTTCCTAGACATTTAATCTTATTGGGACTCCCTATACATAATATGTTGCTTTTCTCTTGCAGTTTTCAGAACTCTTCCCTGTCCTTGACATTCAACAGTTTTAGTACAAGGTACCTGGACATGGTTCTCTTTGAGTTTTTACTGTTTGAGTTTCATTGGGCTTCTAGGTATTATTCACCAAATCTTCATATCTTCAGTTCTCCTCTTCAGGTTTTCATAGAACCCTGTACTTGTCCATTTGAGAAATAATCCAGTTTATAATAGAGTTTTATAGTAATTCTGTTAATGACTGTCTACTAAGCTATAAGTCTGGTGACTGTTTTGCTCATCTCTGATTTATAGTTATTGTATGGTCCTTAGCAAATAGTAGGTGTTCAATAAATGTTTCTTGAGTGACCGAATAAATGAGTAAATTAAATAAAACGTGTTGATATCAGTGCCATTTATATATGCAGGGGCTGGTTTATCAAATTTCATGGAGCAGGTTTGACTTTAAATTTACACATTTATAGTATTGCCGATCTCTTGTCCAAAATCCTCAGGTGTCTAATGGCTGAGTAATTTGAGGGGATGTCTCCTTGTGTTTTTTTTTTTTTTGCCTCATCTGCTTGTCATCATCTAATGCTTTAGTGTGATCATGCTAATCTTTGTAGCCATCGCTGTTTTCATTCTGTGGCTATGCTGCTCTTTCAACCTGGAGGTACCCTGCCCTATACCATCTACTGCATCCTTGGATTTCATGCACTTGGAAGGAAATCTGCCGGCTTTACTGTGACTCTCCTTACTTTGATCTGACATTCTCTTGTCTAACCCCATCTCCCAATCCTCAACCCCTCCTTCATTTTCCGGCAGCCACACACAGCCTCTTTTTATACCGCAATATATCAAGTCCTTTCTTACTATGTGGCATCTGTGCTTGCTGTTCTCGTGCATGGAATGTGTCCCCCACCTCTCATCTCCACCCCAGCCCCACCCCACTTCCTCATCTTTGCCTGCTTGGCTATTTCTCATCCTTCAATTCTCTGTTCAGATGTTACTTTTCAGAGACCACTACCCTTTCCTCTCATGTAAAGTAGCTCTCAGCTCCCAACTCTCACTCCAGTTGCTTTCTGTCTAGAAGCGATTTCCTTAATGGCATTTTCCCTACATGAATTTATCCTGTTTATTTAATTGCTTTACTATGCATAGCCTCCAAATTAATAGACAAGGCATTACCCTTGAGAAAGTTTTGTTTACTGCATGTTTGCTACCAAATCCTCGACTTCCAAACAGTGCCAGATACATAGTAGGTATTCAATAAATACTTTTGAATGAATTATCTTACTGCAAGTTTACTTCTCAAATTTTCTCTTTGAAGCCTTTTCTGGGAACTCATGCTTGCTTGATTTCTTCACTTTTTGATGTGTCATGTCTCTGTTACTATTTGGTAAGTTCCTTGAAGGCAGAGTCTTTTGGGGTACCTTGCAGGACTTAGTATAGTGCATCTGATCTGGTGACACTCAAATTGTATTTGTGACTTTATTGTACCTTATGTCTCCTTTTGCTTCTTTTATGCTTTTTGTTTTATTTTGCTTGACTTCTTCCTGAGAACAATGGTGATAGGAAGTTTGTGTCTAAATTTATGAGCAAGAGAACATGTGTCCGCGTGGGTTCGAACCCCACTCCTGGTACCAGCTGTTCTAGTCAGGGTTCTCTCGGGAAACAGAATCAACACGAGATCTCTGTTAAAAATATAAGATTTTATAAGAGTCTCTCACGTGACCGTGGGGATACACAAGTCCAGGTTCCGCCGGCAGGCTGCAAGCCAGGGGCTCCGATGAAAGACTGATGAAGGGTCCTCAATGAGTTTGCTCCGATGAAAGACT
>PVKH010048468.1:0-10201 GCA_004027955.1 Chaetophractus vellerosus | reverse complement strand
ATGGATCTTAATCCTCTTCCTGGAATCCTTTACAAACGAAGGAATAAAAGCCACAGACACAGAGAAAAAGGCCTCAGATACAGAGAAGAACTCAGAAGCTGGAATCAACAGAACAGAGGCAGAGAAGCAGCAAAGACTTTAGCCCAAAGCTGAAACAAGATGAGGCCTGGAGGAGAAGGGAGAGAGTAGTCATATCTCTGTTTGCCCAGAGCTGTGCATCTTCTGGCAACTCTGCCATGTGGCTGAAGGCCCACAGGTGAAGCTTGGTGAGACAGCATCTCTGATGATGCCTTGATGTAGACACTTTCATGGCCTCAGAACTGTAAGCTTTTAACCTAATAAATTCTCATTGTAAAATCCAACATATTTCTGGTATATTGCTTTCAGCAGCTTTTAGCAAACTACAAGATCTAAAAGGTAAATGCATAAAATGTAATGATAAATCAGTGGTTTTGGATTCATGATGTAAAAACATATAATTTGTGACAAGAACTACATAAGGGTAGGGAGACAGAGGAGTATAGGAACATCATTTTTGTATACTGTTGAAGCTATCAAAGCTAATGAGATTGTTATAGATTTAGGATGTTAAATTTAAGCCCCATGACAACTACAAAGAAAAGTGACCATAAAGTTCATAGAGACAGAAATTAGAGTATAGGTTGCCAGAGCAGGGGGGGCAGGGGGTATGGGAAGTTAATGAATAATGGGTAAAAAGATTTCTGGTTGAGGAGATCGGAGAGTTTTAGTAATGGAAGGTGGTGAGGGTACCACAATATTGAAGATGTGATTAATCCCATTGAATGGTATGCTTGGGAGTGGTTGAGATGGGAAGATTTAATGTTACACAATTTTTTAAAAGAGCAATTACAGAGACATTGACAATTAAATGCAATATATGATCCTGGATGGGATCTAGCAAGGGAGAAGAAAAGGCACAAAGGGACATTCTTGGTACATATGAAAAAACTGTAGTATAGACTGTAAGCTTTGTATCGATGCTAAACTCCTTGAATGTGATAACTGCACTTAAGATGGGAACATAAGTGAATTTTGTTGTTCTTCGGAAATGTACAAAGTAGTATTAATGTACATCAAGGAGCACGATGTATATAACCTACACTCAAGTGTTCAGAAAATGGATGGATGGATGGATGGATGGATGGATAGCTAGCTAGCTAGATAGAATGTTATGGCAAATGTGACACATGTTAAAATTGGTGGATCTGGGTACTTGGGGGTGGGTAGGGTTATGTTGAGTTCTCTGGATGAGGTTTGTATTATTTTTGTAACTGCCTTGTGAGTTTGAAGGTATTTCAAAATAAAAAGTTTGAAAAGAAAGATCAAAAAAAGAGGCAAGTTGGATATCCATGACAACAATTTCAAGATACCTGGCATTCAAAGATAGACAGCTTAAGAAATCTATAGGGTAGGTCTCATATAGGTAGTTGGCTTTGGCCTCCAGAAGTTAGCACAAGAGCTATTTTTATATAATCCTAGATGTCTCAGCATAATGGTTAGCTAATTCACAGTACACTGTTATTATTTATGATAATATTTCCCATGGAAAAACAACTCTATTTACTTCTGTGCGTTGATTTGAAGGAAGTTTGGGGGACAGGTCCCTTGAAAATCATGGTATACTAAAGGCAGCATCTTTCTGTAAGGTTAATCAGACACGGGAAGTTGGGCAGTCTTTCAAAATTAAAGCTGAACATGACAGATAGGGGTTAGCATCAGGTGGGAAAAGTTACGCAGTGTTCTTGGAGCCTGATGCTGACACTGTACTGGTACACTTAGTCGGTGCAGTATGCTAAAAGGACATTCAAATTAAGTTCCTTTTTACATTGCTGAAAGGACATAATGTGATGCAGGATTCACAAAACAAACTTTTTATCAAAAATGAAATATCAATTATTAGAATTTTACCCAAGCCAACAGTTTGGTATGATGGGAAATTCTAAGGCAACAGGCCCTAATAACAAAGCCTTGGACTGGGAATCAAGAACTGGTTCTGGGTCTACCACTAAGTAGTTATATAACCTAAACTGTGGCATTTAGTTTGGGCTTCCGTTTTCTCATCTGTAAAATGAAGGCATGAGTCCAACTGACCCCAAAGCCTCTTGCCAATTTAAATATAAATGAAGCTTGAAAAGCAACACCAACCTCATCCCAATTTTATGAATTGCTAATTCATAAAGCAATTTTTAAATGTTTGCCCTGAGCTGATTGTTACCCTCCCTGAGCAACCTGGCAGATAATGATCCTACAGCAGGTCGTGAGGGCTCCAAAGGAGCCCAGGGAATAACTTGTTATAACAATATACTGAATTAGTATATATTAAGGAACTTCCAGAGCACAATCATAACTGGATATGAAAGGGCATGAGACTAACATCCAGAAAATGCCTTCTTTTAGACATTTTTGTCTTCTGGGGAATCGTGTCTGGGATTTCATCACAAGATATTCAAAATATTCCACCCACTTTAGATGGAATTGCTAAAAGGTTTAGTCAGATTTGAAGCAGAGGCCAATTTTCCAGTCTTTTCTACCCAAGTTATATGCTCCTGTGTGCCTCACAAAATGTACTCCCTTATGCTTTCAACATTCATCCTGAATGAATTTCTCGACCCTAGTAAAAGACTTCAGGAAAATGTGCACTGCACAAGCCAGGGGTAGAGGGTCTGCCCTCAGCGGCTCTGCCTCATTTTCAATAGATAGTCAGTACCGAGCAGACGTTCAATTGCTGCTCTGACTGGACAACAGACAAGGAGAAAGGGAAAGAATGTACACACAAATTGAGATTGTGGTCAATCTGCTCCCTACTTTGGTAATAATTCTATAACAAGAAACTCTTATTGTCTCCTACGCCCCTTCACTGAATCAACCAAAGCTCCTGCTTCTGGATCTTTCTGCAGGGCCTCATTGCTGAGAGGCTTGTTTCAAGTGAGCTATTTCCCTAAGTCAAGTGATAGAAAGTCTCTAATTTGCATTAGCAATAGTCTAGTCCTGGGAGCCTGTCCAGTAAAACAGGAACAGGAACAGGACTCAGATTTTTCACAATCTAATTAGCAGGTGAAAGAGAATACTATTGCAAAATATCTTTAGATGGTCCTTAACTGTCAGTAACCAAGCTCTTCAAGGATGGTATTTGACAATTAGCAACATTAACATTTGCTTCACTTGAAGCTCCATAGAGTAGCCATGTTGCAACAACCTAGTATGAAATTATGCTTTATTTCTGCAAATAGGTATTGTCTCCCTCTAAACCATCTCTCTAAAGTTGCTACGAGTAACACAATTAAATTTTTTTTAAAGATTTATTTTTTATTTATTACATATCACCCCCCCCCCTTCTGCTTGCTCTTGCTGTGTGTCCATTCTTCTGTGTTTTTCTATGTCTGCTTCTTGTCTCCTCCCATCTTTGCAGCGGCGCGCCGAGTCGGCCCTCCGCGGCGGCGGCTCGCTCCGTTCGTGGGTGGCTCCATTCCGTTTTCACGGGCGGCTCCGCTCCATGTTTTGCGGGCAGCAGTCCTCCATGTTTTTGCGGGCTGCCGACTTCCGCAGGCAACAGCTCCACTTTTCACGGGTGACTTTGCCATGCCCGTGGGGGCTCCGCCCTGCCCCTGGCGGCTTTTGCCTCACCCACAGCAGGTTACCAGGCTGTCTGCCCGCTCGGAGAGGTCCCCGGGAACTGAACCCGGGGCCTCCCATGTGGTACCCCAGCGAGCTCTTTATCCACTGAGCTATCTAGCTGGGCCCACAATTAAATTCTTAACAAATAAAAGAGAAATTCCTTTCACTGATCATTTTCCCCCTATAGATTCTAGGTTATTTTATCTTCCAGGCTTTTTATTGACTATATTGGTTTTCTCTAAGAATCAGGAATGGGAGCTTAACAGAAGATAAAAAATAACAATTGGACATGATTTAGGGATATTGTCCTTGAAGAAGCATTTCTTGGTCACACATCCCTCCTTTGCCTGAGTAAAGCTTATATCAGTTCTTTCGGTTGGAAGCATGTACTACCATCTGTGATTTTTTTTAATGAAAAATGATCCCAAGCCATAAGAAGCAGCTAACCCTCACCACAGCAGCTGGGCCCCATGTCCAAAGAGAGTTACCGAAAATGGTTGCACGCATAGCATTGCTTTGTGAGAATCTGATTAGATACAGTTTGGTAACCAGTCAATGTGAACTTCGCAGGGCACAGCTTCAGAATGTGAAATTTACTATTCTAGTCTCAGTTCCACATACTTTCTGGATTTCATGAGTGGAAAACCATTGTTTCTCTGATAGCAGCAGAAGCGATGATAAATTATTTTACAGTGTCTATCTGGAAGTAAGATTATGGAAGGAGAAAATTCAACTGGAGGTAAGAAAATTAAAGTCAAGGTTAAGCCCCCACTCTTGCCCCTAAAGACTGAGGGGACAGGTAGGATGGGCCATACACAGGTAGAAAAACGCATCACACAATTTTCAAAGATCAAGGGAACAAAACCCCGACAAATGCAAGGATCAAAAAACTAAGGAAACTTCAGGGCCCAGGAAATTGTTGCCATTTGAAAATGCAGGCCCCATGTTGCAAGATCTTCCAATTTTTAAAACGTCCTAACTTTTCAAACAATGTGTGGTCCAAACAAAACACTTGTGCACATTAGATTTAAGCCACGTGTCACCAGTTTGCAACCCTTTCCTTTAATTAAAAAAAAAAAATGAGAATACTAAGGCTCAAGGAGTTTAAATTCAAAGTCAAATAGCTACTTGTGGGGGAAATCCAGGCTACTTGTGTGGCATCAGGAGACTTGATGCCAATTCTGTGTTCTGTGAATATTCTTCAGTATAACCAGCATACCCTAAATATGTTAACAATTCAATAGTGTAAAGACTGTAGAAAGTAAAGGGGAAAAAAAGGAAGGACCCTTCTATTCTCTCATATTAGCTACCTAATTTGCAATTACGCTGCTGAAGAAGAATCTAAACCCTCCCAACAAGCGCCCGCTGTGCTATGTGAAGCGAGATGCTTACAGATGTGCAAACGCAGATCCTTTGCAAAATATGCAGGAATACACTAAACACATCTCAGATTAGAATCTGACTCAGGGAGTACAAAACATCTTCTAGGATTGTGACACTTTCGCAAAATGACAAGCGTGTTGACATAAGGCAATAAACACAACTGACCAGTATTTTCTAAGATTTTACTCGTTAATGCCTTGAAATAACAAATGCTATTTTAAAACATTTAAAAATAACTCATACTGCAGTATTTACTTGTTCCTGCTGAGAACTGGGAACAAAAATAGCCAATCATGAAGACTTGCATAAGAATAGTGTGCTACATTTTTAAATAAAATCATGACCAATTCTCTAAGAGGTAAAATCCACAAAACTTTCACAAAACAAGATATTCCAAACTAAGGGGACATTTCACTCCTGCAAAGAAAAAGAAAATGTTCTATGTAAGAATGTTACTGGAGTGTAGTGACTTGCATCTTGCAAGAGAGTAGAATGCATTATATATGCATACCTGGTTTGCAATAAAATTGGGGACTGGTATTTAATAAGTTTGCCTTAAAGAAAGCTTCAGCTTAGGGATCTAAGATGAAAATATAAGTAACAAGTACTAACAAATATTTGAAGTACAAATCAAAAGTTTTCATTTTTAAATACACATATTTCTATGCAAATAAAATGTGATATATGTGGTACATACACATTTAATATATTTTTATAATAAAGTTGACAATCAGAGCATGACTTGGAATATTCACTAATCAAAATTTGTTCATCTATTCATTTAGAATGTATAATCAACAAAAGAAACTAGTTGGAAGAAATTCCTTTACAGAAGGTTGACAATCTTTTATCAAATGTTACTATTTATTGATTAAATCCTTATTAAAAAGTTATATATTATTTTTAAATTTACTATTTAGCTGGCCTGCTTTCTACCACTGCACGGTCTCAGAAGACTCTAGGAGAACAAAATAAATAATATCTACTACAAACCATATAACTAAATGTCTTCTTAGGTTATAAAGAAGAATCAAATTAGAACAGCAGCACATTGTAAACAGCTGGTCACATGGTCACACACATTAAGCTAGGAGGTCATTTTGTAAGGATGCAGGAGCTTTAAAAAGATCTAGGAAGACAAGAAACTGAACCAATAACTAAATACTACCATGATCTCATGCTTCACTTTAGGAAACAGTGTAGTGGCAATAAAGAGAATTTTAGGACTATTTTAGATCCAAGTATGCAGGGATGGTGAGCTTGCTGTCTGCACAGGAGCTAACTGCCCCCTTATAAATGTCAGAACCAACTTCAGAAGGATCTGGGCCAATATAACATCATCTCAAAAAATAACAGTTATTAATATAGATCATACTGCAAAAGGCATTTTGAATCATACCATCCATACAAAATTAAATTTCCAAAGGTAAATCATACAATCCCACCACATTTCAGTGGCACATCTCTAACCAATTTCTTAAGATCCAACATTCTCACAGGCAATAAATGTTTGGCTACTATTTTATGATTATGATTCCCATAGTAAAAAATATTTTTGCTCTCCCAAACATGCTATACTTCTTTAATGAACATGAAAATTTCCAACTTCGCATTACAGTATTTGTCATATCTTGTGTATAAATTCTTTAAAGGCAGAGACTTTATTTGTCTTTATATTTCTTACCATTTAACAATGCTTTGCGCATAAATGCTTAATATACAATTGTTGATTAACGTTCATCAAGCTCCTCTTTCATTCATCCATTCATTCAATCAATCAATCTGCTATCTATTCAGGTAACTCAAATTTAAAAACAGATTGAAATATGAAATTTGTGCTGTTGGCTTCATGTGCTTTCTTTCTTTGATGCCTTTTTTATGAATTAAGGTTTTACTTAAACAAGCTTTCTGGATTCCCTGGAGCATATCTTCTCCCATGACATTCCTAGCTTTAGTGTTACAATCAAGGGGAAAATAAAATACTGATTTTGAGTACTGTTTATAACAGAGATGTGGTCTTTAAATCTCTTCCCTACATGTAATGATGAGTTCCATCTTCTCATGGAGAACTTACAAGGATTTTAATACCAACCTCCAATATCATGAAACTTCATCCTCTCGTGTCTGGCCAAGTTTAAATTGGAACACATCCACTGTGCTTTCATAATCCAGCAAGAAGCAAGCAGTAGTTCTGGAACCATTTATCTCACCCTTCTCGGTTAATGGGAGTCCCTTCCCCCTTTTACCCTGAGAAATACCATTTGGCATGGTACTTAAGACACTGCTGCTTTTGGATTTTCAGTTAGCAGCTTGAACGGACAGTGTCAAATTCTGGCCATGTTAGGGCAGAGATTGCAACCACTCTCTGAGATGACACCTCTGCTGATTGCCTACCTCATTGATCCAGACCAATTTTCAAAGTAGCATATGGCAATGGAGAGAAACCAGAGCTAGGCTTTTGGTCCTGGTTGTCAGTATTTTCAGTCAAGTAGCATAACCCTTTACATGAGTAAAATGAAGGGTTTGCATTAAATGTTTTCTGAGGTACCTTCCAGAGTTGGAAATCTACGGTCTCAATCTCTTAGAACCATAGGTTTTCCCATGTATTAAATGGGGATGTTGTGGAGATTAAACGAGATAATAGACATATTAGATCTTTGATTGGGGCATTTTATCACCACTTTCACTGCTATAGGTCAAGTGAACAGAACAGTGCCTGCCACTTTGTAGATATTTGTTGCAAGAATCAGTGGAAGCTTTGAAAAGGAGCACATGAATGTGATTCCTTCTTAATGGTCGCCTACAGTGGAGCTAACCCAGGAGACAGTCTAATAGGTCTGCCTGTCCACCGGCCGGCACCAGCCGTGAGGAAGAACAGCTGTGCCCCACTTTATATCTTGCCTACTTATCTCTGGTGCAATTTAACATCATGCCTATCTTGAAAAGGTCCCATGGCTTTTGCCCCAAATCTCTTAACTCCCTGGGCAGCAGTGGTAGGGTTGTAGGATTTGGTCTGCATCACCCCCATTTTCAGTACTGTGCACCCGTATTTTTTCAACCATGCTGCCAACTGCTGAGAACAACTTTGGCAACTGAGAAACAAAGATACTTTTTTTTCGGATGACGGTCTGGCAGTTTGCCAGTGCTGAGCCATCTCCCATCACCCTCTTGGCATGAGGCACACATTAATCAAAAGTCCTGGATTATTTAAGGCAGATCCAATTTCAAATTGTTCTTTTGTCAGAAAACATGTCAGATCATGTGTACCTCCCTTCTCTGTTCAATCTGTTCTCAGTTCTTATTTCAGAGCTCTAAGGACATCATTTCCCAAGGCGCTTTTCCCAAACCCTAGTGCCCAGAGATGCTGTGTAGGAAAAAAAAAGTGCTGTGTGAAAATAATTTGAGGAACTACTGCATACACAATGGATATTACCAGGTTTAAGGCTCTGAGAAGTCCTGCAGTGAAGAAACCAATTTGTTTTTCTAGCATTTCCAAAATCATTTGTTTGTTTGTTTGTTTGTTTGTTTGTTTTAACCAGGAAATATTTTACTCTTCCAGTAACAACGACAAACACCCCTGGAATGAAGGAACGCTGTTGGAGAACATACTCTTAAGTCGATTTTAACTCGGGGCAAAGAAGAAAATGCAACAGAATTTATGAAGAATTAGCAACCTCCAAATTATACTGTGAATAGACTTCATAGTGATGAGGCAGCTCTAGCTTTGGTAGATGCTGGCATTAAATTGTTAAAAGGCAGGGCCCCAGTGAGGCGTCCTCTCTTCACAAAGAAAGCGCCTGTAACCTCCCCTATTGCAGTCAAGGTGGTGGGAGAGCAAGGTGAATCTGATAGCCTAAAAGAAGAAGCTGCCACAGAGAAAAAAAGGATTCTGACCCGTAAAGGGAAATCTGCCAAGCAACATGCAGACAAGAGAGCATCTTCTCCCTCGATCCCCTGGCAGATTCATTTTAAATACAGCAGAAAAGTTTTGTTTGTTTTTTTTTTTTCAAGACAGTATTTACAATAGGGGAAAAACACACATCCTAAATTTCTCCGGCTTGATAAATCTGTGTGACGACAACAGGAAAAGTTTGAGCCAAGAAGAAAGGCACTAGATGGAGGTCACGTGTGGAGTCAGAAGCTATCTGTCTGTACTAGAGAATGGTGCCAAGTAGGACTGACATCTTTATGGTCATGCTGCCCTGAGAGGCACACACTGAGCCCCACACCATGACCTGAGGGGTGAGTGGAAGCAGGTGCTCACGGGCCTCCTGATTGCTTAATTCAACTCTGGGTGGCCCTTGGCTTCTGCATTAACAGGGTAGCAAGCGGTGTTCCTGGTCAGCTGCCCTCTGAGGGCTCAGCACCAGGCTCCTGGGCAGCTACACTTTATTAACAGCTGTATAATTGGTCCCCATGCAGCCAGAATTGAGGGCCATTGCTCTTTTCTCTTCCAGAAGATGCTGAATCCCCGACAATGCAGGTTGCACCTGAAGAAATGAAGACAGGCCAGAGATAAACAAAACTGGAGTCGGGATTCTGGCTTCCGTAGCACACCCTTCACACACTGAGTGGGAACTCCCTGTGCACGTTGCTTATTGGCTGCAGGTGAGGGATGGCTAGAGCGAGGAGAGACTGAAACTGACTTCAGGTGAGAGCAGTATACAGCATCATGTTGTAACGGTGACAGTGAGCGGGAGAAAAACAGACCTTCGCAAACCCCAAGAATGCTCTTGTAGTGTAAAATTATTCCTTGTAGCATGTTCATTGTAACCAAACCCACAAAGACCAATTTCTTTAATGCCACGACATGACAAATCTTTATTTCACAGAACACTTTGTTGCAGTGTCTCAAACATAGTTCCAACTGCATCTTCCCATCAGATAGCCACTCATATTAAGTAAAATATAAAATATAAAACAATAAAAACAGCCAGCATTTACTGAGCTCTCATTTCAGGCGAGGCAGCATGTTAGGTGCGGTAAGTACAGTGGCTCAGTTCCTCTTCGCTACAACCCAAGGTGGTGAGTAACATTCTCATTATACAGGGAGAAAAATGAGGCTTAGAGAGGTTATGTCACTTACCTAAAGCCACACAGCAACTAAGGAAGCAACGGAGGCACGGTCAAGCCTAGGCCATCTGAGCGGAGTCCACACTCAAAATCACAGCTGCCTGGATGG
>PVKH010048467.1:0-10197 GCA_004027955.1 Chaetophractus vellerosus | reverse complement strand
CCGCTTGTGGGCGGTCTCTACGTCCGTTCACGGCCGGCTTTCAGTTTGCGGGTGGCTGGCTGCGCTCCATCCGCGGGTGACCTGCCCTGCCCGTGGCAGCTCTTGCCCTGTCCGTGGCAGCTTCTTGCCCTGCCCACGGCGGCTCTGGCCCGCCCATGGCGGCTTGCCATTCTCAAGGTGGTCTGCCCGCTAGGAGAGGTCCCCGGGAATCGAACCCAGGGCCTCCCATGTGGTATGCTGGCACCCTATCCACTGGACTATCGAGCCAGCCCCCCCTTCCATTTATTTAGGTTTTATTTGATAACTTTTAGCAAATTTTTGTAGTTTTCCATGTCAAGGTCCTTTACATCATCAGTTGCTGTTACAAAAAGATTTTTTTCTTGATTTCCTTTTCAGGTTGTTTACTACTACTGTATAGAAACTACTGATTTGAGTGTTGACCTTGTACCCTGTCAATTCACTGAATGGGTTTATTAGCTCTATTAGCTTTGTTGTGATTTTTCAGGATTTTCTATACATAGGATTATGTCATCTGCAAAAAGAGAAGGTTTTACTTCTTCTTTTCCAATTTGGGTGCCTTTTATTATTATTTTTTTAACCTGCCCGATTGCTCTGGCTAGAATTTTCAGTACAATGTTAAACTGCAATGGTGATAGTGGGCATCCTTGTCTTGTTGCTGATCTTAGAAGGAAAGTTTTCATTCTTTCACCACTGAGTATGGTCTTAACCATGGGTTTTTCATATATGCCCTTTATCATGTTAAGGAAGTTTCATTCTATTCTATTCATTCCTTATCAAGAAGTTGTGCTGGATTTTATCAAATGCATTTTTCTGCATAATTTGAGATAGTCATGAGTTATTTTTTTAACCTTCATTCCATTAGTGGGTACATTACATTAATTTTATGTTGAACTTCCCTTGTATAACTGGAATAAATAATTCTTGATCATGATGTATAATTCTATTAATGTGCTGTCGGATTCTATTTGCTAGTATTTTGTTATGGGTTTCTGTATCTATATTAATAAGGTATATTGGTCGGTAATTTTTTTTTATTGTGGTATCTTTATCTGACTTTGGTATTAAGGTTTTACAAGCCTCATAGAATGTTAGGAAGTATTCCCTCCTTTTCAAATTTTTGGAAGAGTTTGAGCAGAATTGGTGTTAATTCTTCTTGGAAAGTTTGATAAACTTCACCAGTGAAGCTATCTGGTCCTAAGCTTTTTGTTGCTCAGATATTTTTTATTACTGATTCAATCTCTTTACTTGTTATTGGTCTGTTGAGATATTCTATTTCTTCTTGAGTCATTGTAGGTAGTTTGTGTACTTCTAGGAATTTGACCATTTCATCTAGGATATCTATTTTGTTGGCGTACAGTTATTCATAGTATCTTATAGTCCTTTTACTTTCTGTAGTGTCAGTAGTAATGCCCCCTTTCCATTTCTGATTTTATTTATTTGCATACTCTCTTGTTTTCTTTGTCAGTATAGCAAATGATATGTCGATTTTATTGATTCTTTTAAAGAGCCAATTTTTAGTTTCATTGATTTTCTCTTGTTTTATTAATTCTCTATTTCTTTTATCTCCACTCTAATCTTTGAAATTTCCTTCCTTTGCTCACTTTGTGCTTAGCTTGCTATTCTTTTTTTTCTAAATCTGCCAGTTGTCAGGCTAGGTTTCTGATTTGAGATCTTTCTTCTTTTATAATTTAAGCATTTAGGGCAATAAAGTTCCTTCTCAGCACTGCCTTCTCTGCTTACCATAAGTTTTGGTATATTGTGTTCTCATTATCATTCTCCACAAAATATTGATTCCCCTTATGATTCCTATTTTGACCCATTGGTTAACACTGCAATGTTTAATTTCCACATATTTGTGAATTTTCCTGTTATTGGTTTCTAGCTTCATTCCATTATGGCCAGCGGGATACAGAGTATGATTGCAACTTTTTAAAAATATGAGACTTATTTTGTGGCTTAACCTATGGTTTGTACTGGAGAATTACCCCTATACACAAAAGAAGAATTTGTATAGTGCTGCTGTCAGTCAAGCCTACTATATATGTCTGTTAGTTCTAGTTGGTTTATAGTATTTTTCAAGTCTTTCATTTCTTTATTGATCTTCTATCTAGATGTTATATTGATTATTGAAAGTAGTGTATTAAATTCTCCTACTATTCATGTAGAGCCATCTATTTTCCCTTCAAGTCTGTCAATACTTGCTTCATATATTTTGGAGCTCTGCTATTAGGTGCATATATATTTATAATTGTTATATCTTCTTGTTGAAGTAACTCCTTTATCAGTATATAATGACCTTCTTTTCCCCTCACACTTAAAGTGACTTAAAGTGTATTTTTTTCTGTTATTAATATAGCTACCCCAGGTCATATTTGTTTGGATGGTGTATATATATATATATTTCCCACTCTTTCATGTTGAACTTACTTTTTATTTGAATTTCAGCTGAGTCTAATATAGATAGCATATGGTTGGGTCATTTTTTTTTGCATCCATTCTGACTTTTGAGTAGACAGTTTAATCCATCTATATTTAAAGTCACTATTGATAATGCAGGACTTTCATCTGCCATTTTGCTATTTGTAATTTATAAGTCATATCTTTTTTGCCCTTAGATTCTTCCATTAACGCCTACTTTCATGTTTATTTATTTTGCATTTTATCATTTTGAGTCTCTTCTCATTCCTTTCTGTATATATTATTCATATATTTCCTTTGTGGTTACCATGTGAATAAATTTTAACATGCTAAATCTATAACAATCCCATTTGACTTGATATAAAGGTAAAATAAGTGGCATAGACATACACTGTTCCTATAAACCTCTATCCCCCAATATGTTTTTCATTCTTGTTATAAATTATAGCTTTATAAATGGTGTGTTCAAAACCACAGATTTATCATAACTTTCTATTCATTTGCATTTTAAAACCTGGAAGTGAAAAGAGGAGTTTCATACCAAAAAAATACAATACAAAGGTGCTGGTATTTATAATTACCCACATGGTTATCTTTACTAGTGGTCTTAATTTCTTTTTGCCACTCTGATCCACTGTCTCTGTCCTTTCTCTTCAGTCTGAAGAAAGCCCCATTTTATTTTACTGGATGATAAATCAAATAGCATGCTATTGGTTGCCATAAACAACAGGAATGTGTTGGCTTACACTTTTGAGGCCAGGAGAACTCTAAAGTCAAAGCATCATCAAGACGATGCTTTCCCCCAAAAGACTATGGCATTCTGGTGTTGCTTACCACCAATCCTTGGTCCGTGGCTTTTCTGTCCCACGTCAATGCATATATTGCCTCTCCTTTCTCTTCTGTGTTCCACTGTGTTCCAGACCTGGCTGCTTTCTCAGGCTTATGTCTCTCTGTGGCCTTTCCTATAAGGCATTCAGAAATAGGATTAAGACCTATCTTAATTTAATTGGGCCACACCTTCACTGAAGTTAACCTCATGAAGCGGTCCAATTTACAATGGGTTCACACCCACAGAAATGGATTAAGTTTAGAGATAGGTTTTTCTAGGTTATGTAGCTCCAAGCCAGCACATTCTCAATAACACTGTTTATAGGGCAAGTCCAGTGGTGAGGAACTCCCTCAGATTTTGTTTATCTGGGAATTTCATAATCTTTCCCTCATTTTAGAAAGACATTCTCCCTGGATATAAATTTTTGGCTTGGAAATTGTTTTCTTTTTATATATATATATTTAAAAAAAATTTTTAAAGATTCTTAGATTACATAAATGTTACACAAAAAATATAGGGATTCCCATATGCCCCGCTCCCCACACCTCCCACACCCTCTCACGTAAACACCATCCTTCATTAGTGTGGCACATCCATTGCAACTGATAAACACATCCTGGGGCATTGCCACTGAGCATGGACCACAGTTCACATTGTAGTTTACACTCTCCCACACAATTCTGCAGGTTATGGGAAGATATAAAATGGCCTATATCTGTCATTGCAATGTCATTCAGGACAATTCCCAAGTCCTGAAAAAGCCCCCATATTATACATATTTTCCCCTCTTCCTATCCCCAGAGCCTCCGGTGGCCACTGCCTCCACATCAATTATATAAATTCTTCCATTGCTAGAATCACAATAAGTGTATAGCAGAATACCAGTAAGTCCACTTTAGTCCATAGTTTATTCCCTAATCCTAAGGATTCTGTGATGGTGATGTCCTGTCCACCTCTAATTGAGGGGGGGAGGCATTGATCCCATCCAGTCAATGGATGGGACTCTCTTGCTTTCAGTGGTAGGCTCTCATTTCCTTGGTATGGTGGTTGTCAATCCTCACCTCCTTGTTAGTTGTCCTGGGTGAGTCCAATGAACTGGAGATTAAGTGTTGCAACTCTGCTGAGGCTCAGGGCTCAGCAGACACATGGACATCCCAAAGATTCCAGTCTCTTGGACACATACCTATAAACTCCAGCACCATGTATAGGTCTAAATAGAAGGGACAGATGAGCCATGTATAAAGAAGCCATAACTGAGTCCAACTCTTTCACTCTCAGGAGCACAAACTCCCAAGTAGGGCCCACGGTAATTTTTTTTTTTTTTTAGCACTTAAAAAAATTTATTCCATTGCCTTCTTGCCTCTGGGGTTTCTGATGAGAAATTGGCACTTAATTTTATTGGTATTCCCTTGCACATGACATTTTACATCTCTCTTGCAGTTTTCAGAACTCCTTCCTTTTGCATAGTATTTGAGAGTTTGACTTCTATGTGTCTGATCATAGTTCTCTTCTAATTTTTCTTCTTTGGGGTTCACTGGATTTCTTGTATGTGTATATTCCTGTCTTTTGTTAAATTTGAGAAATTTTCTGCTATTAATTATTTGAATATTCCTTCTGCCCATTTTCTCTCTTCTCATTAGGATTCCCATAATTGGAAAGATTCATAGTGTCCCACAGTTCTCTTAGACTCTGTTCACTTTTTTTCATTCTTTTTTCTTTCTACTCCTCAGCCTAAATAATTTCAATTGTCTTTTCTTTGAATTCACTGATTTTTCTTCCAGCTCCAATTTGCGGTTAAAATCCTCTAGGGAACTTTTTCGTTTCAGTTATTTTGTTTTCAACTCCAGTTTGGTTCCTTTTCAAAATTTCTGTGTCTTTATTGAACTTCTTACTTTGCTCATTCCTTGTTTGCCTGATTTTCTTTAGTTCTTTCTCTGTATTTTCCTTCATCTTTTTAAAATCTTTGTATGGAATGTCCAAATTCTAATCTTTTTCATTGATATCGTATTCCTTTGGATATGCCATTATTTTCTGCTTTTTTGTTTGCCTTGTAATCTTTTGTTACACATTGTACACATTAATATTTTAAAGTGTTAGTTTTAGAGTTAGTTAGTGTTAGAGGACTGGGATTTAGTCCTCTTCTTTAATTTTATATCCAGTCATTGATATGGCATAGATTTTCTTGAGTGCTGGGAGCTAACAAAAACAAACAACGAACACAGAAATAAAACAAAACCATTTCCAGTCTTTGCAAATTGTCTCTTAGGTGGTGCTCTCCTTCAGGCTTGAGCCTGAGTCTTGTCCTGGGCATATGCTTTCTTGTGACATTAGGAATTCCCCTGTTTACACGAATTCAAATGCCCCCTCTTCTCCCTATGGAAAGGACTTTCGCTGCTTCCCTGGTGCTCCATGGTTGAGACTTAAAGCAGGTAATCCTTTGCCCAGGTTGCTCTGGCTCAATCATTTCTTACATTACTTTAGCTGTGTGCAAACTCCTCCTGTCTGCAGGGCAAGTTCTGGGAGGGCAAGCCAGAAATCAGTTTTCTGGTTCAATCTTTCAGTCTGTCAGCAAATAGACTGGCACTGGCATACAGACACATCAGTATGCACACATGAGTTATCCTTCACTCCATGGAGCAGGGCCAGGGACCCACAAGGGAATCACTACCAGCTCCATGCTGCACTGGTGAGGGTATAGTGGAAGGGCCTCTGAGGGCACCAGGAGCTTCTCTTACCTTTTTTTCAAACTGTGTTTTCTTGTTTTGGCACTTGCCTTTACTTGCGACCCTTTAATTGTTTGTGAAATTCTGGAGAAAATGGCTTTGCCAGTTTTTGCTAGTTGTTCAAAGATTCTGTGGGGGATTGGCAGCCTGTAGTGTTTTATGTCATCATCTTGGTCGATTCGATGAGCCCTGACAAAACTCTTTATCAGGTCTTACTAGAGATGTTAAATACTTAATGGTTCCTCCGTACATGATATATTCCAAAGGTGAGAATTCCAACAGAGTATTTGCTCATTTTTATTTATTTTAGAATGGTTGTTAATCAAAAACCCTTCAGAAAAGATTTTAGTAAACAGAAAGTGTATAAACTTCTATAAAATAGTAAGTATAACTACTTATACTCATGAATACATGTGTTATGGCTTTGTGAAGACTCGAGTTTAATTACATTCCTTTTATCATATGTCTCAGCGTTATTTTTAACCAAGAAGAGCATATTTTTTCAATGGCATTTCCTTGGTCAGTTGATTTCAGTAATAATCATGCTGAAAGAATCTTTACACATTAAGCCATCCAAAATCTTCCCAGCATCTCCCTTGGTCAAAATATAATGTAGCTTAAATATGTTAGGAACTGTGTACTCTACCTATTTGCATTAAGTCAAATGAACTGGATCATTCCAATATGGTAACACATGTGTGTGGAAGCCTGTAGCATTTTATAACAGGTGTTTGGGAAATACACTTGACAGAGATGTTGACAGTAAGGTCATTTGTGAATATGAACATTGAAAATAGCAATAAAAGCATAGTCATTTTTGGCATGAGTGGATGAAAAGTAGTGTGTATAAGGAGCCTACTGTGGTCTCACCCAAACCAAAGGCACAAATGCACACATACAAAAGGCATATACATACATACATATACACATATAGAAATGGCTTATTTATTTCTGTTTCACAATTCCTCTCCCCTTCACTTTTGCTGTTGCTCTCATTCTCAAATATGAATAAAGATAGAGAAAGACAGACAGAGGTCATTGCATGTAAAGAAATATACATATAAAAACTTCAAAAATAAAGGAAATGTATGAAACAAAGCAAAATAATTGCTCTCCTAATGTGGTCAGCATGTTTTTACCTCCACTGGAATATATAGAACACTCTACTTGGCTTGGGGTTATTGATATATATAAATCTTCCTTACTAGACAATATATTTCCTCTCACTTATATCTGAATTCTACATAAGACCTAAAATACTGTCATTATATTATATGTATTAAACAAATATATTTCCAACCAAACCTGAATTATTATTCAATGTCCAATCAGTCTACTAAAAAAAAGCCTGATTGTTTATTGATAGCTTAATTTTGTATGTATAATTTTGTGCCAGCATAAAGTATCATTGTGACAATTGTATTAAATTAGTAAACAACCTATAGAAATAGGACTAGTAATAAATTCCATCAACGTGTCCTAAAACTTTTGCCTTTACATAAGGTTTTAAATATAGAATCATAAATTGCAAACAGAAAGCATGGAATTTTATTTTTAAAAATGTCTTTGATGGATTGCAAATGAATTTTAAAATATAGTTGCAAAGTATAAAAACAATGTCATAAAATAATTATGTGTGTATAAAAGTTTTGTGGGTTGTTCTAAATAAACTTCAAGAAATGCGTTTCAGTTCTCACTGAGGCAAGCATTTCAATTTTCTGCAATATTAGCAGGGATAAGTAATGAGGGCTAATTTTTGCCTGTAGTATTTCCTTCAATCTGGTTGTGCAATTTCAGTTTCTCTGGCAGCAGCAGCATTTGTAAATTTTCTGGTCACTAAGCACTCAAGTACAATTGTAAGTGAGCAGTTGCAATTGGCCAACAAGGAGAAAATATAGAAAAAAAGAGAATATTAGCATATATATTTATAAATAAATGCCCATAAAATTCTTGAAAGCTCCACATGCACAAAAATCTTTTCTGTCTACTCCACTATTTTATTTGAAATGCTAGATGTTGATAAGAAAAAAATATGTATCTTTAGCTTTGGCGGATAAAACTACATATTTTGAAGGAGTTTTGTTATACTCTGTCATGTTTGCGAAAACATTCTACTCTCAATGCCTATCCCATTTCTCATTTATATGTATTTTCCAAATAAAAAGCGATGTTTAAATTAGGGTAAAATCCAAAATAGCATCTTCTCATTAAATACTTTACAAGTCAAATATTTCAACATCGGAGATTAAAATGCATCTTTCCAAAACCCAATATTTAATAATAAATTTATCAAGGCCTAAGATTATTTTGAAGTGCAATATTAATAATCGTGAGTTTAAAGCTTAGGACTCGAATGAAATTACATATTTACACAGAGAATATTTGGTAAAATAAAATGTGTGTCATATTTTAAAATCAGGGAAAGATGGTATGCATCCACTTTCACAATCACGCCATCACATCAAATGAAATTACTGCCCAGAAGTCCTTGCAGAAGCTTTTGGTTGAGCCTTAAAAGGAAAGGCTTACTCCACCGAGAGCCATGTCAGGGAAGTCAGTCCCTGCTCGCCTGAGACCGGCTGCCGTCCATCCATGCACCACGCTGCTGACTCAGTGCAGGAGAAACTAGAGTCCCGTGTGAAACACATGGATCCAGGAACCTCAAAGCTCAGGATGCCCTTAGGTAATCATAAAGCCCGTATTACAGATGAGTGAATGAGTGAAAAAGAGATGCTCAGTTTCTGGATCATTCACAGATCAGCTTTCATCCAAACTCCTTAACACTTGCAGAAGATGATATTCCATGTTTATGTTTAGGCTGGTGTGTTTGTCACTTGCATTTTAATTTTGCTCGATTGATAAATCACGAAGGCGCATTATTCGCCCGAGAGAAACTCTAAATACATAGGGCTTTGGCGAAATTAAGGTGCCAAATTAGCTTTAAAAATATCTTACATTATGGCTTGATTTCATGTTTTTATTGAAGCCCAATCATGTTGGCCGTCATTCAATAGGCTACAGAAATCTGATAGATGATGCATACAGAGATATTACAAATGAAGGAAACCTCGCCAGGTAAAGGAAAACATGATGGCTATTTTTGAGCAGGGTAAAAATGTCCTCTTTAACTTCCTGTACTAAAAATCACACACCTTGATCCAAAGAATCTCTCATTTGTTTGAAGGAGTTCTGTTCTAGTGCAGTATTTTTGGGACATTATAAATGATAATGCTAGTTTGAGAGAAACAAAACAGGGTGTCGGGGGAGCATAAAGCGTCCTGTGCTATTTAGAGAGGGCAGCAAAGGGTCACCTCTGGAGCATGATTTGGCTAGCAGGAGATGTCTCTAGAAGAAAAATCATGTGTCCCTTTTTGAGGGCTTGGCAGATAGAGAATGGTCTGGATTTTAGCCTTCATTTGCTCCCTCAGCCTAGAGAATTTGTGTCCCACAAAAATTGCAGAACCTTACACCATGGCATTAGTTCAAATTGCTAATGCCTTCACAACTGTTCCCCAATTTCTGACTTCCTAGGAATACTCTCGGTCGTGCTCAGCTCTGACCCCCAAAATACAATTATAGAAGCTAAATTCATTAACATTAGAGGAACTGAGTGAGGAAAAAAGAAAATGAAAAAAAAAATTTTGTGGGTGGAAGAAAATTTGGGGGATAGTGTGTCAGTGAAGAGAAAAGGGAGTAAAATCGAAATGACGTTGAATTCCAGGAAGAAGCCAATGGTACTAACAAATTGAGATCATTTGCCAGGGACTATTTGCAAAGGTATAGTTGGGAATTAGTGGGGCCACAAGGTGATAATACCAGAACTCAAAGCTGACAGCATCAGAGCTTCCGTGTGCCCCAGGTCCTAAAGGGAGCAGCACAGAAGAGGGAAGAGTCCAGAGTCCAGGAGAGCAGGCTGCGTGGAGAAGGGCAATGACCTTTGGCGGTTGAATATAGCCACACGGCCTGTTCAAGCTGACCTCACAGGCAGGAGCCAGAAAATATGAATCCAACTTCACTCCAGTCTCCTGACACTGCTTCCTATTGGCCAATGCAAAAGAGGCCAGAGAGTAGGGGACCCTACTCTCTGGTAAGTGCAGGGTGGAGTAGAGGTGGTGTGCAATCCAGGAGCAGAGGGACTTGCCATGTGGCAGAAGCTTGTTTGTTTGTGCATTTGCTCTGGAAGGGGGGGACGAAAGGAGAAGGGAG
>PVKH010048466.1:0-10215 GCA_004027955.1 Chaetophractus vellerosus | reverse complement strand
AAAGTATATGTTCATGTCTTACAGTTTGATGTAATTATGAATTCCAAAAATCCATTTTGAATCATGCTTATAAACTGATCTGTTCATCTGGGCATGATTGGGTTATGATTATGGCGTTAACTGGGCCACCTCAGTAGGGCATTGAGCCCTGCCCCTCGGTGGGTGTGGTCTCAAGTGTAAAAGGCAAGGCAAAAGACAGAGGGAGCAGATTTGAGAAGCAGATTTTTGAGAAGCAGTTCTGATGTTGGAGAGGAGCACCCCAGGAGAAGACAAGTGAATTGTTCACCTGATAGTCTACAGCCCTGGGAAGAGAGGAACCCAAAAAGTCTGAACCCTGGCAAATGTCGGCAGCTGTCTTGCTCCAACACGTGGACTTTGGTTAGGGAAGGACTTGTGCTCTGTGGCCTTGTAACTGTAAGCTTCTACCCCAAATAAATACCCTTTATAAAGACTAACCAATTATTGGTATATATTGCAAAGGCACCCCTTTGGCTGACTAATACATCATGCTATTGAAATTAAATTGATATCAAATCAAATATGTTATATATTTGGGATGTTAAGTTTTACCCCCATGGTAAATACAAAGAAAATGGATGAAAAATATATTCAGATAGAAAAGAGAAAGCACTCGATATGGTATGACACAAAAAATAAAGCAAATATAAAAGTATGGATTAATGAAAGAACTGAGGGACCAAAAATTTATGACTTCCAAAGGCTAAACAGGAAAATGGCAGAAAAATCTCCCATATGATCAGTAGTGGCTTTAAATGTAAGTGGATTAAACTCTTCAGTAAAAAGGCAGAGATTGGCAAATGGATTTAAAAAAAAGCATGACCCAACTAAATGCAATCTGTAAGAGACCCACCTTAAATTCAAATTTACAAGTAGGATGATGATGAAAAAAAAGATAGAAAATTACAAGTTTTGGAGAGGATTCAGAGAAATGGGAACACTCATTATTCATTGCTGGTGGCAATGCAAACTGGTGCAGCCACTGAGGAAGATAGTTTGGCAGCTCCTTAGAAAATTAAGTACCAATAACCATATGACCTGGCAATCCCACTACTAGATATACACCCACAAGAATTAAAAGCAGGGACTTAAGGACATATTTGCACACTAAAGTTCATAGTAGTATTATTCACAATTGCCAAAAAGATGGAAGCAACCCAAGTGTCCATCAACTGATGAATGGATATACAAAATGTGATATATACATACAATAGAATATTATTTAGGCATTATGGCAGTTTGAGGTTATTTATGAATTACAAAAAGAGGGATTATGTTTGTAAACTGGTCTGTGCCTCTGGGCGTGATACTGTTTGATTGCATTAGATTCAGCTGAAATGCCTTTGATTAAATTATGTTAAGATTAGGGCTTTGATTTGACCACAACATTAGGGCATGACTCAGGGTTGAGTTCCTGCCCCCTTGGTGGGCTGATAAAAACAGACACTCATTCAAGAAACACACAGGAGAAGATACACAGAAGGGAGCAAGAGCTCCATAGACACAGCAGAGGAGAGAACTTTGGTCCTGCAGCCTTGGGAAGAGAGATGAGCCATTTGCCTGTGCTGAGAAAGCCCAGAAAGAAACAAGCCCTATGCCAGCGTGTAGCCGAGAAAGAGAGAAAGCCTGAACCCTCACAGAGATCAGCCGCCATCTTGCTTCAACATGTGACAACAGACCTGGTGAGAAGTTACCTCTTATGGTACCTTGAGTTGGACTCTTTAGGGTGTTTTAACTGTAAGCTTTTACCCCAAATAAATACCCTTTATAAAAGTCAACAGATTTCTGGTGATTTGCATCAGCACCCCTTTGGTTGACTAATACAGCCATTAAAAGAAATGGAGTTCAATACATACAATAACAAGTATGAACCTTGAAGACAACATGTTGAGTGAGATAAGCCAGACACAATAGAAAAAGTATTGTATTTTCTCAACAATATGAAATTGAATAAGCAAACTCACAGAGTCAGGATCTAGTATACAGGATACCAGGGAACAGGATGGGGATAGAGAATGGGAAATTAAGGCTTAAAGTGTATAGAGTTTCTATTTGGAATGATGGAAATATTCTGGTAATAGATGGTGGTAATTGTCACATAATTTTGTGAATGTAATCAACAGCATTGAAATATATATCTGAATGTGGATAAAAGTGGGGGAATGTTAGGTGCATATATGGTAACAGAATAAAAATTTCTTAAAAATCCATGTAACTGCACAACATAAACATTGAACCCTAAGTTAAACCATGAACTACCATTAATAGTACAATTATAAAATGTGCTCTACGAATTTTAATAAATGTTCCTTGCTAATGCAAGGTATTAATAATAGGGCGGTATAAAGAGCATTTTGTATTGTCTGCATGACTTTTCTTCTAAATTCTCTAGTAAAGAAAAAAATTGTAAAAGAAATAATATATCAAAGGGAAGTTACCAATGTCAATCTTTTTTACACTTTTTCTTAGAATGTGAGAAAAAAACTTTAAAATTATTACTTCTAGCAAAATTATGCGGAAAGGAGATGATTTTTTATATCCTTCTCACTGATTCACAAGGCTTGTAAAATTAATTTTAGGAAAAAACCTAGTTGCCCTTATTATTTTAAAGTGCTGAGTCAAGAATTAGTTGAAATAAGGATTTAAATATATGGTTTATCTGGCTTTCCAATTTCTTGTTTCTGTTTCTTTTTTTAAGTCTGGAGAGAGAAACACATGGGAACAATATATTAGTAGAGAAAATTATTCCTTTATTCATAGAAAATTATTCCATATTTTTGATTCGAGCTTTTTTTTTTGATACTAGAAGACTTGCAGGACAGAATGTTACTGTAGGGAATAGTAAATGACTACTTCCATTTTCTAACCATGCTTTCACTTTAATTTGTAATTTTTATTAAAGTTTAGATGTGAAAATGATTTTTCTTGAATCCTCCATTAAGTGTGCATCTTTCTTCCCAATTTCTTTTCCATCCCTTCCCTTTCCCCTCCCCCCCTCCCTAATTCCTTCCTTCCTTCTTTTCTTTCTGCCTTCCTTTCTTCCTTCTCTTGATCCTTCTCTGTTTCTTTCTTCACTTCCCCCCTCCTTCCCTTTCTCACTTCTTCCTTCCTTCGTTCTTTTTTTTTTTTTCTTGTCTTATTTAGTTTGAAGTTGAAATATAAGCTGCATGAGGGCAGGGACTGATTTGTTCTCTATATATTATTTCCAGAACTCAAAAATGCCTGGCAGAGTGTAAGCATGTATGTAAATTATATGAATGGATAAATTATATTAGTGACTTTCTCATAAAATTACCCCAATTTAGAAAACCATTATTCAGTAATATTACTACCATTATTAAAAGGTGAAAGAGAGTAACACAATTAAATCAACTTGGCACATGATGTCATAAGTGCCCAATTAGAAAATTAGTCAGAGGAGTGAATCAGTTCTCATTTAGGAAGTACCAGTTGGATGCAAGTGACACAGCGGATGCTGTAAAGAAGCACTGGTACATAATTGTCTCTGAGTCACCTACTCTCCTAAAAGGATACCTATTAATCATTGATATTCCATTGATTAAATATATAGGAATATTTTCAGGTGTTTTGTATCCTAGGATACAAAACTGGTATCAGTCAACCAATATCATGATCTCATGCTCCTAATATAAATGCAATCAGTTCTAATGAACTGTTATAGCAGCAAATTTTAATAGATATTAATGTAGAACCATAAAACAGATATCCCTGGTCAAATGGTTGGACTAATCATCTTTTGCTCAAAGCTAATTATCTTTTAGCTTTACTTCTCTCATCTTCAACAGCTATAGCATATAATCTGCTTAGGCATTCTCACCATTTTCTCACGTATTGTTATGATAAGCACAGAAAAAAAGTGGCCCAAATAAAGCAGCCTATTTTTAAAATCTTGATCATTTCATGACCATGATGGACTGCTTTATTTTGTAAATCCCTGCCTCCTAATTCATGAACCCTTTCACATTAAATTTGTGCTACAAAATCTTGTCCCATAGGAGAAATGCCTACGTAAAAACACACCATTATTATGGTCATTGTGGTGTTGATTATGCTTCATAGCTTGCTGCATTTTTTTGTTTGTTTTGTGATCATTTGTTTTTGCCTCCTACAACTTCCGGGAGAAAGACTCTAATCAATCACAGTCTGATAGAAAGCCAATGCAACCCACAGAGCCAGGCTTGCAGGCTGTAGAGGAAGGCAGATTTCTGCATTTCCAGTGTTGGCTAATGCTGTTATCTTATGATCAAGCACTCTTGTGATATTAGACTGACTTAGAAGTTTTAAAAATTGCCTAAGTTTTAGTTTATTTTAAAATAAGATATGTTTTCCCCCAGTTCTGGAAATTTCTTACTCTAGAAAATATTTTAAAATATGAACATCAAAAAGGAGAAATGGAGAAAATACCACCCTTGGATATAAGCACTTGTATCATTTTAGTGTATATGCTTCCATTCTTTTTATTATGAAAATATATTTTAATGATATGTGTTTAAATTAGATAGGAATCTCACTCAATATTCCATTGCTACCTGAATTCTTTTCAATTGATTAAAAAATCATTGTGTATTCTACAATATACTTATCTATTCAATGATGTGCCATAGTTTAATTCTTTGTTATTTAAATTATTTTGTGCTTTTTAAATTGTTCTAGTATGATCAATTCCAAGATATTTGGATTTTGATAAAAATGCTGAACTTAGCTATACACTGTTTTGGAAATCATACCTGAAAATATTTTGCTTAAACAGGCTATTTCTAAGGTAGTCTATGATTGTTAGAACATCCAACTGGCATTATTTTAATGGAGATAAAAACATGGCTTTTTAATATTAGGCAATTCAAAATAAAACCAGTATCGCCAAAAGTATTCTATTCTTCATGAAGCAAAGAATGGAAAATAATTCCCCTTGATTGAAAGAATAATAAGGATACTCATTTAGCATGAAGGTACTGATTTCTTGCTTTTTACTCATGAAAAGTATTTCATATAAGATATTTACAGCCCTGAGGCTGGGAACATTCTGCTAAAACAACTTTTTATACAAATAATAATAAATCGTGTTATAGAGGAACATTCTAATTGATGTATGTGAATAAATTAGAGATTTGAAAAACCAATAAAACAAAAGAATATGAAAAAATAACAAACTAAACATTTAATAGCTGACATTTGTGCAATGTAACCACCATCTCTCTCCCTTTCCTTTTTTATACCAGTGTTTCTGAAACTAAGAGGGATGGTGCAGTCACTCCCACCTCAGGGAAGCACGGCAGACCCTTATCTTACTTGGAAAAAGAAGCCAAAAGCCCACTGGTGTCCATATCCTGCTCCTGGGCAATGGAGGCTATGTGCTGGTTTTGGAAATCCCTCCTCTATTGTTGCCACCACCCAGCAGAAGCACTATGCTTTCTCTGGTCTACCTCAATAGTTAGCTCCATTTCTTAAATATAGGTTTTATGTTTTATCCATATAACAGTTCTCTTTTTTCTTAAACCAATGCAATTTTTGTTCACTTAACTCAATATATTGTTAATTTTGCTTGTTTGAAGCCATCGTGATGGAAAGCTGAGTGTGTTTATTCAATTAATGTTCTTGTATTCTTAAACATAATATGATAGTGATTTCATTCGTGTATAATTGTCCGTATAGCAGGGCCTTAAGCTTTAGATCTGAAAGTGATGAGTGATGTGAAAAGAATCTCCCTCAAAACAATGAAAAGGCAACATCTGTTTTCTTGTCATGCGTTCATCACTACCATGTGTGTAGAAGTTACATCAAAAAGCAGTATTTACTTTTGCCAGTCAGTGAATAATTTAAAAGTCATATTTATTTAACTGTCAAAATCACAGTTAAAGAACTCAAATAAGAGTTGTGTCCTCTGTGCTGAAGCTTCCTGGACTTGATCAATAATAATAAAGAAAGTGGAAATGAAATTGCCATTATTTCTGGTTATCCAGGTGTTATATTGAGTACAGTCAATATAATATCAAATCCATTTTCTTAAAATAAAGATCACATGGATTTGAATATTTTTATCTAATATTTCTAGTACTGTCTTGCAACTGTGAGAGAGAAAAAACTCTGTGGTTTTAAGAACCAAGTGAGTGGTAAGTTGTTAGAGCAGCCACAGGATGCTAACACAGCCATCCAAATCTCTTTTCTCCTCCAAAACCCATCAATGGAATGGAATGCTGAAAAGTATACTTCCTAAATACTGATTGAGAAGTGTAATTATCTTCAAAATTAAAACAACTCACTTTAGGCAGTTATATTACTGATTCAGAATCAGTTCACTGGTAACCTATGAATAGCATGCAAACAGAAATACCTCTTTTACTTATCCACCTGATGTACGTACCATGATAGTCTATGACAGGCAGTGAGGCACTCTTGTTTCATGAGTCTCAAAAAGTTCTCAGTGTATTTCCAACACTGACAATGCAAGGCTGTTTTATTGTTTTCAGAAATTATTGTATAATGTTCTAGGATGCAGGAATGAATAAGCTCAGAGTTCTGAATATTTTAGACATAAAATTGTCAAAATGAGTTAAGCATCTAGAAAAAGACACAACTCAAGTAATGTTTTATTGCAATGAAGTTCTAACTTTGAAAGCAAAGAAAGAGAAGTGTTAATCATTATCTCTATTGATATAATGGACTAATACTTTTTAGTTGCGATAATAGATTATGTGATGCCATTAAAACATATTAAAAATTCTAATGATCAAGTAGCCTTGCATTTACCACTGAGTGCTAAGTTTATCAGTCATCACTGTTGCCTTGAAAATTTGAAGAAAGATTAAATGACAAATTGTGCAATATTTGTCAATCTAATATTATACCAAACATTCTTCAGTATCACTTTTTTTGATGTTACTGTCTTCTGTCTTTATATATATATATATATATATTTTAGGATACATTGATTACATAAATGTTACAGAGAAATTTTAGGAGTCCCCATATTCAGTATCACTTTTTATCAAATACTTAACGTTATGAGTGAATACTGTCATATCTGGTCCAATGGAGTGAGTGGAAAGCATTACTTCAACATATATATATGTATATCACCATTTTGGAGGTAACTATCATTTAAATTGATTAATGTGCCCCTAGGATAATTACATTTAATCTGATCTAAAATGTTAGAGGCTCTTCCCCTTTTGACAAATGATTAGTTTCTAAAAGATGCATTATTTTTCATATATTGAATTTTTGGCTTTCAGCAGTGCTTTATGAAGGAGTTCATGGCACACACAGACTGTGATACTATTTGTAAGGCACACTAGTGTAAAGAGAGGAGATGGCCTGCAGCTGGAATTGACTGACCCAGGGTCTCTGGCCAACACAGGCTGCTTTGGAAGAGCTCAATCTCCCAGCACATCTGTAAACTACTAGCTGAGACACCATTGGGCAGTTCTGCTCAGAAAGACATATATACTGCACAAGCTTTATTCAAAATATAATCAAGATAGGCTTGCTAGTGTGTCAAAAATAAATTCTGCATGCTAAGTATGGCAACTAGTTCCCCATGAGTCCGTATAGTCTATATAGCCACCTTCGGGGTGCTTCTGACTATACTATAACCTAGCTGGTCCACTTAATTGTGCAGCAGACTGTAGCTAAATATGGACAAATTATTGAGGCAATGTTTAACTCTGTGATCAGACATAAACCTAAGTATACATTGTTCCTACTGTATCCTTAACTATGGGGGCTTTTCTAGATTGCTACAGCACATCTGGACACTGAAGCTCCAAGTTTGCATACATTTATTGCTATTACACTTGTAAATGGTTAATAAGGAATTAAAATTACATCATTTTTCCTATTTGGGAAGCACATTTTTAAAAAACTGGACCCTGCTAGTCGATTAGCTTCAGCACTATTTTGGTAAAATGATTGATAAAATGAAAGCAAAACTAACTGTATCTAACAACAGGTGGTTTATATAGAGTTTTTTGTTTGTTGTTGTTTTAAAATTTATTTCATATATGAAGCCTGAAAGTTGGCTGCTGATGGTTCAATGGTTCAAGGCTGCCATAACTATAGATCTGTAAAGCTGGGATTTTCTTTCAAACCCTCAAACAATAGTATATATGCAGGCAGAAATGTACTGGGAAGAAAAGTTCCTTCTGGAACATCATTTTACTCTTTCAAGAAAGAAAAACTTTTCTGGAGACACTCGGCAGACTGCCTTACATTTATTAGCTAGAACTGTGTCACATGCCTACTCTAAATCCAAACATTGGTGAAGAAGTTTGGGATTATCACGTTTGTCATTAACCAACTGTAATTCACCTCCTGGACATGAGGATTAGACCTCCTTGAGAACTTTATTGTCCACTGAATACTTGAACAAAAATGGGATTCTGTTAGCGAAGAATAATGGGGACAAGGTTGTCTGTTACAGCAACCTGTACACAGCCTAGTTCTTCACTCCTCTTTAATATGTACAAATGAGTAATCATGTTTTTTATGAGTTCCTTTTGTTCCCAGAGAAATACCCAAGGCTTTGCTTCAGTAAGACTACACATATTTAACTAAATGGAAATGTAATTTAGCAATTATGCCCAGGGTAAATATAAAACTTCAGACCAGCCATTCCAGCCATTAAGGAAGAGTTGTATGTAGATGAAGTGTGTTCCCAATAATCAGCAAGAGTCAACTTAAGTAGTAAACAAAGAGCAAATATAGATTTCTCATTGGAAAGGTAAAATGTCGTTGTTTTAAGAAAGAAAAATACTGAAGAGAACATTAGAATAAAGGAAATTAAGGATTGAAGGAGTCAAAATTAGAAAGTTAAATATGACATTTTCAAAATTTATGTAAAAATGCTTCACAAAGATGTGAAAGATCTATATAGAGTGATTGAATAGAAGGCATAGTCTAAGCAATTCTAATAGTCATATAAACAGCCTTCTCAAATATGGAAATTATCTTAATAGGGGAATATGGGAAAGCCATCAGTATGAACTTGAAACATGTCTATTTGCTGTATTTGGTTTAAAACATCCAAATACAGCTACAGATCAAAGAATTCTTTTATCTTTGTTGTGTTCAAGGCTAATACATGAAGGAACTGATTCTCCTTTGTCCTTTGTGTAACATCAGATTGGAAGCATGGGCTGAGAGTCATAAAGTTCTCCCCAAAATGTTAAAGTGCCGCAAGAATACAATTTTCTCCTAACTTACTTTTGGATTAGAAGTTTCCATCAAAATTTTTACCAGGTACATTTTTTTTCCTGCCTACCTAAGTGACAGGATAGACATTTACCAATATTTCATGTGATACCTGTCTTCTGAATACTTGTCTCTTGGTTGGATAGCATTGATAGTAAAAGCTTAGTCATACTGTAGCTCATAAATACTGTTTGCTATACTGACATTTTGGGCTCAAGATTTCTGTTGTACAGAGAAATCCAGTGAAATGAAAACTCTTAAAAAGATAACCATGTGTTCATATCTAAATGTTAATAATTCAATGTTACAGGTAAAACAAAGTCACCAAATCTTAATTAATTAAAAATCTGCATTTAATTGCATATAATATAATGCAGAAACATTGATGATAGATAGTGAATAATATGCTTACCAGTATCTTTGTTTTAAGAAAGAAGAAAAATATTGAAGAGAACATTAGAATAAAGGAAATGAGGGATTGAAGGTATCAAAATTAGAAAGTTAAATATGACATTGTCAAAATTTATGTACAGAAACAACTCCATGGACTATAAGAACTTTTAAAAAAAAATAAAATCTGTCAATTTGAAAAGGAAAATCTCCTTAAAGCACTTGGTCCAATGCAAAGCTAAGTTATGGGTCTTTTGGCTACGCATTTGTTGACCAAGAAATTACGGACTGAGCTGCAAGGTGACAAAAGCATCTATTTGGGTCTTAGACCTGCAATTTGGGGACCACAGTTTCAGACAGCAACCCAAACTGCATCCCATCTTGGGGCTTTCAAGCAAGGGTTTTTAAATAAAAAGATTGCCTAAGTTGTGCGTAAAGAATTATGATTGGTGGATACCTGGGGGCTTTCCACATATCATTCAAAGTAGACAGTTTACTGATTTCTTTATCTTGGAGTGGGTTCACGGCATCCAGATGTCCTCAGAAACATTGCTGCATACTTGGGAGTTTGTGATATCTGGCTGAGAGTAACTTTCT
>PVKH010048465.1:0-10208 GCA_004027955.1 Chaetophractus vellerosus | reverse complement strand
GGGACTCCCTGAAGATGTTGGTGACTATATTGGCTGTGCTATAGCAGGTAGTAGAACAACTGCATTTAAATAAGAAAACAGGAGATCATCAGATAGTGCGTTTCTAGCATGACCCTTGCTAGGAGCTCTGCAGTTGGCTACTGAGGCAGTACAAGTTGTGAAAGCCTCTGTGTACCACTTAGAGGAAGAATTTAAACTAGAAAGAGATATGTGCCTAGCATAGGTGGAGATGAAAGATTCTTTAGCTGATCACCTAAGTTGATGATCAATTAGAAATCTTAGTATGAAGATATGCTCACACTAGAAGCTGCAGGTTGCCTCAGGTCCTGGACTCCTCCTCAGATGAGGAAAAGGAGGAACAGTGAGACGTGGAAGAAGATGAGGAGCCCCCAAGAGTGCATCCCATAATAAAACAAAAGTGGAAGCCATTACAAGACCAGTCCCTTGGGGCCTAGCAGTTCCAAATGTCAGAGAAAAACTGCATGTAACTATGAAAGACAATACAACTGCTGTGTGAAGTGGTTTAGGGCAGATATATAGGTCAAAATCTGAAGAGTCCCTGCTTAACTAGATCTAAGTTTATGAGACACTGAAGCAGAATGAATTGTACTATCTGGGGTGGAGATGAGCAAATTAGCCTCTATTACCACTCATCCTTCTCTGTGCTAGTGGCTATATACCATCTCAGATGAGGCAAAAAATGCATCACTGCTAGTTTGGTTAGTTGCTGGATGCAAAGCTGCTTGGCCTAACAAAGGTGATATGCCACACACCACCCCCCATTGACAATCTATGGAAGAGTTATAGGGAGTCTTGTGAGGTTTGGGCATGAAGCATGCTATTTATGCTGCCAAATATGTGGGGCCTGATGCATAAGCTTTTACAGCAGGGGTGAAAGATACTTTGCTACATACCACTCACAACCATTTATATGGACCTTGTTTGTATATGGCTGATCACTCCCATATTTCACATGCTTTAAATGATATGAAAGGGCACGTACAATGCATTGATAAATTAGCTATTGACCCCATATCTGACTGGTTTAATTCCCTTTCCTGGCCCTGGTGACATGTCTTCATAGATCTACCAGCTTTTTTTGGAGAATATCTATTATTTCATTGTGTGTTATGCTGTTGCTGTGGAATGTGGATGCAATGTGTGTCCTATGGCCAATGTCAGCTGTTGTGTGGGGGTGGACAGTGAGCACCCAAGGCCCAGGAGTCTCCTCAAATGAAACACAGCCCAAAGAATGTAGCCACCTGCATAACCCTGAAACTAGTTAAAACAATGCCTATGTCCAATTGACTTTTTAAAGAAATGGAAATTCATTCATTAAATTTACATGGAATTTAAATAGTAAAATCATATTGAAAAAGAACAAAATTTCACACATGATGTCAGGTAGTTGTGCTGAATGCCACACAATGCATGGACTTAAATAACAGAAATATATTGGCTCATAGTTTCAGAGACTGGAAGTTCCAAATCAAGGCATCTATGTTCTGGCTTCTTCCTGACAATTTTCTCCAAATTTCTTCATCAACCTCTTGTATTGTGGTTTGAGGCCTAAGCTGATTCAGTACAGCCATGCTTGAACTAAGTATAATGTTTATAGAAATCTCATTTCCATGAGTTAAGACCCACAGAGACTCAAATATAATTTAAAAATATGTCTATCATGGGGGTATACAAGTAAGCCTATCACACATCCTGATTTCAAGAGCCACTACACAGGTATATTAACCAAAATCACTTAAGTAATGACATAAATATAGAATAATGGAATAAAATAAAGCATTCAGAAATAATTCCATCACCTAGTCAACTGATTGTTTTAATCTCTCTTTCATTTTTTTATTTTCAAAAAAATATTTTTATTACAGAAATTGTGAACTCACAAAATAATCATGCAGATGTGTGGAATTCCCATATAAAACCCATTCACCAACATACCACACTGTAGTGGAACATTTGTTACAGATTTTGAGATAGTATCATCAGACTATTACTACTAACTATGGCCTATAGTGTACATTTGGCATATTTTTCCATACCCCCCAATGGTTAACACAGTATATCTTTGGCATTGATTGAAGGATATTACAATTTTGCTGTAAACTCTAGTACATAGGTTATACTTTAATTGTATTTGTCCCATGCTTCTCCACATTCCCACCACCCTGTTATAGTAATGTACATCTGTTCTAGCTCACATAAGGAAAACTTACATTGTATTATTTACCACAATTCTCACCCACCTCTGGGTTCACTGTGATATTCAGTTCCAAGATTATTTTCTTTCTTTCTCTCAATTAATATCTACTATCCTTTTTAGCCACAATCCCATTTATAAACCAGTTCTGCTAACAATAATGTGTGACCATCGACTCTATCCATTCCCACACTTTTACAGTCAAGTTAATTAAAACTTCTGTGTACAATAATCATCAGTAGTCCTTCTAAGTCCTCCTCTTATAGAATACACTCTAGGATTTGACTCCTTGCATTTATTCATTGTATTTAGTTCATATTAGTGTCTGGCTTATTTCATTTAGCATAATGTCTTTGAGATTCATGCATGTTATCAAATGTGTCCCAATTTAATTTCTTCTTACTGCAACATAGTATTCCATCATTTGTATATACTACATTTTGTTTATCCATTCATTGATTGATGGACACTTGGGTTGTTTCCATCATTTGGTAATTGTGAATAACATGTTATGAAGATGGGTGTGTAAATATTTGTATCATAGTTTTGTTATTCTGGACATTTTCCTAGTAGAGGACTTCATGGATCATATGGCGGTTCTATATTTAGATTCCTGAGGAACTGCCAAACTATATGGAGTGTTCCTATCTTCATATACTCTCCAGCACTTATTGTTTTCTGTTTTTTAATAATGGCCATTCTGTGTGGTGTGACATGATATTTCCTTGTCATTTTGATTTGCATTTCCTTATTACTTAGTGATATCAATTTTTTTTTCATGTAATCTTTGGCCATTTGTAGTTCCTGTTTGGAAAGATGTCAGTTTAAGTCATCTGCCCATTTTTTAATTGGGTTGCTTGCTCTTTTATTGTTGAGTTGTACTATCTCTTTATATAGAATGGAAATCAAAGCCTTATCGGAGATGTGTTTTACAACTATTTTCTCCCATTGACTGGGCTGCCTTTTCACTTTCTTGATGAAATCCTTGGAATCACAAAAGTATTTCAATTTGAAGAGGTCCAATTTATCCGTGTTTTCTTTTATTGCTTATGATTCAGTATAAAGTTAAAGAATCTATCACCTATCACCACGTCTTGAAGATGTTTTCCTACATTTTCTTCCAGGAGTCTAATGGGTCTATCTATTATATTTAGGTTTTGATCTATTTTGAGTTAATTTTTTATAGTGTGAGATAGTGGTTCTTTTTCTTTCTTTTAGTTATGGATATCCACATTTTCATTCACCATTTGTTGAAGAGACTATTCTGCGCCATCTGGATGTGTTTGAGAGCCTTATCAAAATTCATTTGACCATAGATGTGAGACTCTGTTTCTGAACCATCAATTTGATTCCATTTGTCTATGTGTCCCTCTTTATGCCAGTACCATGCTCTTTTTACCACTTTAGCTAAGTATTATGATTTAAAGACCAGAAGCAAGAGTCTACCAAGCTCACTGTTCCTTTTTAAGATGTTTCTGGCTACTTGAGTTCTCTTACCCTTCCAAATAAATTTGATAATTGTGTTTTCAATTTGTTAAAAAATGTTGGTGGAATTTTTATCAGGATTGCATTGAATCTATATGTCCATATGGGAGCAATGCACTGTAATCTTCTGAATATAGTGCTTTACATCATTGTTTAAGGTTTTCCTAAATATTTGATTCTTTTAATCTTTCACCATTGAGTACAATGTTAGCTGTGGGTTTTTTATCTATGATATTTAACATGGTGAGAAAGTTTCCTTCATTTCCTATCTTTTATAACATTTTTATCAAGAAAGGATGCTGTATTTTGTCAAATAACTTTTCTGCTTCAATCAATGGGACCACATGATTTTTCCATTTTAATTTATTAGTGGTGTATTACACTAGTTGGTTTTCTTGTGTTGAACCACCCTTACATGCCTGGTATAAAAGTTACTTGATTATGATGGATAATTCTTTTTATGGGTTGCTAGATTCTATTAACAAATATTTTCTTAAGGATTTTTGCATTTGTATTCATTAGGGAAATGGGGCTATAATTTTCTTTTTTCATAATATCTTTATATGGCTTTGGTATTGCGTAGTATTGGTTTCAGAGAATGAGTCTGATAGTACTTCTTCTTCAATTTTTTTAAAGAACTTGAATAAGATTGGCATTAATTCTTCTTTGAATGCTTGGTAGAACTCACCTGTGAAACTTTATGGTCTTGTGATTTTCATTTTGCTTCAATCTCTTGACTTGTGAATGATTTCTTGAGGTCTTCAATTTCTTTTAAGATCAGTGTAGCTTGTCCTTACATTCCTAGGAATTTTCCATTTCATTTTTCTATTACCTGATTTTTTAGCCTACAGTTGTTCTGAGTATTCTTTTATGATCTCTTTTATTTCTGCAGTATCAGTGATAATATCCCCATTGTCATTTTTTTGTTTTATTTATTTGCATCTTCATTCTTTTTTTCTTTTGCAATCTAGTTAAGGGTTCATCAATTTTTAAATTTTCTTAAAAAAACAACTTTTTATAATTCTTTTTTTTTTGGTTTTCAATTTCATTAGTTTGTTCTCTGATCATTGTTATTTCATTCTTTATGCTTGCTTTGGGAATACTTTGCTGTGCTTTTACTAGTTCCTTCAGCTGTGTAGGAAGTTCATTGATTTTAGCTCTTTCTTCCTGTTAATTTAATCACTCAGGGCTATAAATTTCCCACTCACGTCTGGCTTTGTTCCATTCCATAGGTTCAATATTTTGTGTTCTCACTTTCATTCATCTTGATATATTTCTTGATTTATCTAACAAGTATTTTCTTTGACCCCCTGATTATTTAACTGTGTGTTGTTTAATCTCCATATATTTGTGAATTGTTTTTCCACTTTTGTTGATTTCCAACATTAATGTATTATGATCAGATATATTGCTTTGTATAATTTGGATCTTGTTGAATTTGTTGAGATCAGCTTTGTGACCAAACATCTGTTCTATTCTGGAGAAAAATCCATGAACACTCAAAAAATGTATATCCTGCTGTTTTAGGGTTCAATGTTTTGTATTTGTCTATTATATGTAGTCCATTTTTCATATTATTCAAGCTCTCTGTTTCTTTATTGATCATCTGCCCACCTTTAACCAAGTTTTATCATATAAATTTAATTTATTGACATAAATATAGTATAAAAATAAGTTATGTTTCTATTGAATCAAATCTCTCCTTTTCCATCTATAGGTAAACATTATCAATTGCCTGAAGTTTTTGTGTTTTCTTAAACTTTTGTTACTACATTTACTACTGTGTAATTGTATACCAATTAGATAGGTAAATAAGTAAATGATAGATTTTTCCTAGTTTTTTAGTTTTATAATAGTTTTATTTAATTAAATGAATTTGTGTCATTTTGTTCTTTTTATTCAAATCAGCAATAAGATTTTGAGGTATACTTCTCTCTCTTCCTCTCTTTTATATTTGAATACAGCTTCACCTTTTATTTCATGGATACAATCATTTGTTCAATTGAAAGCATTGAGAATGAGAATGCAGTTATGGTGCAATATCTGAATAAAGGCCACCCTTTCCCCACTCTCCCATGACCACTAACAATAACTAGCACATCATTCCAAATATAAGACATTTCATATATCACAGAAGAAGTTACTTAACAACTTTGTTATCCTTAAAAATTCTGCAGGAAAAGTCTTTATTGGAAAATTGTAAGGTTTTACTAAAACTGGTGTAGTTTATACTTGATTAATAATCAGAAAAGATGTTACCAAATGATAAATTAAAATGCACCTTATGTTTTTAATTTTTTGTTTTGTTTTGTTTTGTAATCTGAGATAAACCCAGGTGTTTTTTTACTATAGAATTCAAAGAAGACACCAATGAGGCAACTCAACTGCTATTAAACTAGATCTTAAAAATACTTCTTCCAGGAGAATGCACATATTTTCAAGTTAGTATTACACTTAACATGTAACTTAAAGTTAGGAAAGAAACTTTCTATAAGTCACAGTTTGTTTCGATCTCAACTTTGAAAATAAAAATTTGTCTTATGGGTCTCACCTGGAGAAGAAAAGTTCAGTGATCTAGGCTGTGCTATGGAGGCCATCCAACAGCCAACACTAGGCCTGGTCCTTTGTTAAGCACCTCCACTAGAGTTGTCTAGTCTAGGGACAGAATGTTTCCTTTTGATCACAATCATCAAGTGAAATGATTCTGGAGTCTTCTCAGACCTTCCTTCATTCCCTGGGAAAATTCACCATCAACTATTCATTATACAGTAGTATAAGCATCCAGTACTTTGAAGCCAAGCAGAAGATGCTGAAGATGCAGCAGAAATGAGAGGGGTGGCTGCTGTAGCTGGTCATCATGTGGCTTAAAGACAGGCTGCCGGATCTGGCCTTAGAACAGAGAATCCTCCACCAAGTCAGAGGCAGATGTTTCTAGAAATGTTAGGGTTTCTCTCCTTCCATATGTTCGGGGAAAAAAGTAAAGGAAGGGAGTGATTGGTTTTACCAATCTAACAAAACACAGGGAAGATAGAAATAACACGTTGCTTTGCTTCAAGGCAGTAGACATGTAACTTAAATCCCAACATATGAAAGAGCAATTTTCTTCAGGAAGGCTGTTGAAGAGAGTGTGGTGGTGGTCCTTATTCACAATTTGAAAAAGTTTAGATATAAGGCATAGTGACTAATCTCCATGAATCTATGCATAATGAAAATAAAGAGACATTTTTATTATAATATATATTAAACTTGTCAGAGAGAAAAGAAAATAGAAAATATCAGAATGATTGGAAATGTACCCAAGGTGGCTCTTCATTCTGGTTTGAATTTTTTCCAACTTATTCTGGACCTTATTTTTTTTTTTTAATTTATTATTTTGAGGGAACTTTAGATTATATAAATGTTGCATAATTTAGAGGATTCCCATAAACCCCACTCACTCCCCCTCCTACATTTTCCCAACATTAACAACCTCCTTCATTAGCTTGGTACATTTATTACAATTGATGGATGCATATTGAAGCATTGCCTCTTGTTTCAGCAGCTTTAGCACTGAAACCTTCAGAATTAGTTTCCTTTGGACTCAGTGTAGGTTTAAAGTTTTCCTGTTATCACTTATCAAGAAAATAATAAAGTTGAACTCTTCTGATAAGCCAACCTCCTATGATTGCCTTTGATCACATTGTCTCATCCTGTGTTTTTCACAAGGATAGGGATGTTAGTCCCTGAGAGGTGGGCCATGACCAATATTCACAAAAAGTTGTTTGCTGATGAAGGATGTCAGTATTTTTCAGAAGTTCATGCATAGGAAGATGACTTTTGAGATTACTACATAAAAACAAATGTATTGTTGCAGGTTTAACAAAAGGTATTTTTTTGCTGAAAGGGACTATTATTTATAGGTTGCAGAGTTTGAACACAAATAGACAAAGGTCAAAGAGTTCAATGCCACACTTTCAGGTGAAAGTCTTTGTTATTGTAACCATTTCCTGATTCTTCTCAATCAAATTGGTCCCTTTTTCTATCTTCAAAATATGTTATTTTGTTTTATTTTTTAAAGTTGAAGGTCTTGTGGCTTCAATTATATTCCTGGAGATAGCAATGCAAAGGAATTAATTTTATTATTGAAATTACATTAATGCTTTTAAATATTCCTTTTGTAAAATAAAAGGAGAGTTCAAGCTGAGGCAGTTAAAATGATCATGCCAATGCGTCATCCCTCCCTCCCTCCCTCCTTCTCTCCTTCCCTCCTCCCCTTCCTTCCTGCCTACTTTTCTGCCTTCCTGCCTTTCTGCCTTCCTGACTTCCTGCCTTCTTGCCTTTATGCCTTCCTCCCTTTCTCCTTCCCTTCTTTTCTTCATTCATCTCTGTGATGGTTAGGCGAATATGTCAACTTGTCCAGGTAATTGTGTCCAGGTGTTTGTTCCAGCAAGCACTGGGGTAATTGTAATATAAGGATATTTATGGACATTGGTCACCAGTGAGTTTACTGGGTGGATAGATGATTACATCTGCATCAGTCAGGAAGACTGCAGTCAGCAATGGGTGACAAGTTTATCCAATCAGTTGAATTCCTTAAAAAGGTAAGCAATTTCAACATTCAGAAAGAATTTCCCAGGAGAGCTAACTTCTCCTAGAAACTCATCAAGGACCTTCATTGGACTTTCATGGGAGCCTCTGGTTTACAGCTTGCCTGCAGAACCTGGACTTGTGCATCTCCACAGTCACATGAGAGACTCATAAAAACTCATATTATTAACAGATATCTCCTATTGTTTCTGTTTCCAAGAAAACACTGAATAATAAATTTACTTTTCTCCCTCCTCCTTTCTTCATTTCTTTTTTTAATTTTTTAAATATATATATATATTAGGATACATTGATTGCATAAATGTTACACAGAGATTCCAGGAGTACCCATATGCCACCCCCACACACCTCCCACAACCCCCCACATACACATCTCTCAGTGTGGCATAACACCTGTGATAGATATACACATTTTGGGACTTTGCCATCAAGCATAGATCACAGTTCAGACTGTAGATGACCCTCTTTCCCATACAGTTCCAAATGATACATGATGATAAAAATGGCCTACATCCTCCATTGCAGCATCACCCACGACAATTCCCAGTCCAAAAAAAAACCCCATATTACAATTGCACTTTCCTCACCCTGCTCCCAAAGTGTCCAGTGACCCTGGCTCCACATAATTTTACAATCTCTTCCATTCCATATATCACAAGTCTATAGCAGGACACCAACAAGTCCAGACCTTATGTTGAGCAAAGCAAGTCAGGCATTGAAGGATGAGCTGTACATGACCTCACTGATATGAATAAAGGAAATTGAGCAGTCCCTGAGAACTAGGATCTGAAAAATGGGTTTAAAAGAAAGAGAAAGAGAAGAGAAAGTAGTGGGACATCATCCATAGGGACATAATCTTCATTTCTTTATAATTCTCTCTCTCTCTCTCTTACTGTCTCTTTCTTTCTCTCTCTCCCTCTCTCTCTCTCTCTCTCTTTTTTTTTGCCAAGTCCATCTATTCAATGTCTGCAACATTTTTGGAGATCCAGTCCTCAAACTGGTGGCAGAGAACAAAAGGAAGAATTACATCACTCCATTGGAGAGGAGAGTGAGCTGTGGGACTTTTCAGGAGACCTCAGATACTGAATTCCCACTGTGCTACTCAAGGCTTTTCAGCAGGGTTAAACCCAGAGCAGTGGAGCAATAGGTGGGGGAAGCCCACTGCATGGCCATGTCTATAGCATATTCCACTCTGCAAGTTATACAGGATCACCCATTTGTGGAATAAATTCCTGACCACAGACAAAGAGCTAGAGAGGAGAGTACACAGAAAGAATGTCTCAATTAATTCCTTACACATTTAACCTCCTCCTGTGTGCAGGGCAGGTCTGAACTCCTGTAAAATATGTGCCAGGGAGGGAGGAATGAGAAGGGAGGAGGTGTTATTCACCCATTAAATAGCAAAGAGTGGCTACTTGATCCATTTCAAAATCTAATGATCCTTTGCCAGGGGCAGAGAGAATCACAAACAATGTGCCAGTTGACTGGGGGTGGGGGTGGAATGCTGATTGCTAAAGAGTTGTGTGGGAAGACCCCTCATCACCTCATGCTCCTGGCTCACACAGACCCTTAGAGTTCTGACTCACTGTAAGGGCTAGTAATGAGAGAAATACAACACACAGGAAGACCAAGCTGGTGGTTCCAAGACTGGAATTCTGCCTGCCTCTTTCCACACACACATCAAAGTGAGAAAAGCAACTCTTTCTTCTCATTCCAGGGTGGTTATTAAGAGGCCAAAATATTCAGGGCCTGCCTCCCAGGTTACTATGATCAGCCTGAATACTTAAGGAATCACTTGAAAGAACTAAGGGTGTTGTGGCACCTAAGAAAATTGGGACACATGTTTGTCATAGTAAAAAAAAAAAACCTCTGAAGGCACACTTTATTATAATACATTTGAAATACATTAACTTGCATATTA
>PVKH010048464.1:0-10199 GCA_004027955.1 Chaetophractus vellerosus | reverse complement strand
GACAGGGCAGGTATCCCGCGAATGAAGTGCAACCAGCCACCCGTGAACTGAAGCAGAGCCTGCCATGAATGGAAGCAGAGGCCGCCCACAAGCGGGGAAAGCCGTGCCTGCGCGGTGACCGGTCTCGGCGCGTTGCTGCAGCGGGGGGGAGGGGAGATATGTAATAAAATAAATAAATCTTTAAAAACAAAAAACAAAACAAAACAAAAAACTGTTTCTGTCAGTAGGTTTGTACTACAGTTCAGAAAGACCTTAGGAAAATTGAACATTTATGCAGCAAATAAGCCATATAATCCAGCTAGATGAATTTCTTCGTAGCGTAGTGCAGAGATAGTATATAAAAAAATCTCATCACCTGATATGCATATTTCAGTAGACAATTCTGATCCCAAGCTGGCTTCTAAGATTTCTGACACTGGTTGAGTAGGTTCTGATTTGGCGTTTTGCAACAGTTCTATGACTAACATAGGAAGTACACAGGATAGCCTCTGTAATTCTTTACTCTAGTTGTATAATGAAGATTGATTTGAAGTATTTGAGGTAGACATACCTTTAAAAAGAGTGTGAGAGTATATGTGTATGTGTGTTGATATTTTTGTTGGTACATTAGTTTCTCATCAGGACCCCCCCTCAATAAAAATGTTAATGAACCTTTTGAAAAAACATGTATCTGATTTGAGTAAAAAAAAGAGTTCTGTTTTCCAAGAAATCTTTCAGTTTCTCATTTCTTTTTTTCTTTAATCTTCCACATGATTACATCTCAAAAGAAGATTAATAAAAAGGAAATAGTGTTGTCAAATAGATAGCTTAGGCTGAGTTACATGGCAGAATAACAATGTCTAGGCATTATTTCCCAAGTTCATTTCATTTAAGACTTAACACTGGAAACATGTTTCATTCTTATATCAAAACCGTTTGGGAAGTTAGTACTGGAAATTCATTATGTATTTTGATTCCTGAAGTATCAGAGACATCACCCTGTGTTCATTCTGGAGGATTAGAGATCTTCAGCTAGTCACTGTTATCAATCAGGGTTCTCCATAGAAACAGAACTATAAAGAGATATATATCAAAGAATTGGTTCACACAATTTTAGGGGCTGGCAAGTCTGAAATCCATGGGTCAGGTCACAAGGCTGGAATCTGAGGCAGGAGTTGATGCTGAAGTCTTGAGGTAGAATTTCTTCTTCTCTGGGAAAAACCTTAGTTTTTACTCTTAAGTACTTTCATCTGATTAGATGAGGCCCACCCACATTATTGAGGATAATTTCCTTTATTTAAAGTCAGCTAATTGTAGGTGTTAACCACATCTACAAAATACCTTCACAGCAACACCTAGATTAGTGTTTGATTAGATGACTGGATCCTTTAGCTTAGCCCAGTTAACATGTAAAACTAACCATCACAGTCACCATCTGAATGTCTTAAGTGAACAGCGAAGGCTGAGCCTGAGTAGGAAACTTTTGCTTTGGAACAATGATTCAGAGTGAGTTATTGTGGTTTGGTATGCTCAGCTGGATAAGAATTGGGGAGGTTCATTTGATTTATCTTCTTAACTGGTGTGAGACACCTACAGCACTAATGTCAGAAGCAGGCATTTGTTGGTAATAGGTTCCTAAGTGCTTGCATGTTAAGAGTAGGAATAGTATGTACATTGGGCTTGTAGTCCTACAGTGCATGGGGGAGGGAATAACAGTTGGGTATCTGTTATGTTCTGGCCACTGTCCTAAGTATGTTGTAATTGCTTCTTTAGGATTTAGAGTAACATAGCTGACTTAGCTGACACAAGCCCCCTCTACTGATACATAGAAATACTGGATAAAAATACTAAAATAATACATATTGTGTTTACATTAAGTATCAAATAATATTTATGCACTTCTCTATTTATCATATACTCACGATGCATACCATGTATCAAGGTAAAGCATCTGGGGTTTTAGGAAGAATAGGAGGCATGTCTTTATGAAATAGTGGAAAATGAGCCTCTGTCCCAAACCTGAAACCTTAAAGGTCTGCCTCAGTCCATGAGAAGACAACTGCGAAAAGTTTGCCCAATAACCTTGGAACAAGAAAGCTTGATCTTTGTTTGGTATCTTGGATTAGGAAGTGACGATTTGTGGGGAGGAAGTTACCTATAAGAAATTGAAACCAAATTATTCAAATTAGGAATACTAATATGTAAGTTGGGTGTAAAAGGACATATCTTTGTGGTATGGGTACTCCAATTTGAGAAATTAGCATAAAAAACCAGTCCAGGACCATTTACATTACTAGATTGAGGCATGAAAGCAAAAGGGATACTTTCAAAATAGAAGGCAAACATGACTCCCTCAAAAGAAATGCTCTCTACTGAAAGTGAGCTCATAACCCCCCAAAATTGGTAAATTCATGTGGAAATGAATGAGGGCATCATCAAATTTAAAAGTAGTATTAGCACTCCCAAAACTGGAAATAATTGAACAATCAGAAAGCAACAATGAAATAAATGCCTAAAGTTAAGGAGAATTTTTTTTTTTTTAAGATTTATTTATTTTATTACATATCTCCCCTTCCCCCCCTCCCATTGCGGCGACGCGCCGAGACTTGGTCACTGCGCAGGCGCGGCCCTCCCCGCCTGTGGGCGGCTTCCGCTTCCACCCACAGCCGGCTCTTGCTTCAGTTCGCGGGTGGCTGGCTGCGCTCCATCTGCGGGCGACCCGCCCTGCCCGTGGCGGCTCTTGCCCTGCCCGTGGCAGCTCTTTGCCCTGCCCACGGCGGCTCTGGCCCGCCCATGGCGGCTTGCCATTCTCAAGGTGGTCTGCCCGCCAGGAGAGGCCCCCAGGAACCGAACCCGGGGCCTCCCATGTGGCATGCCGGCGCCCTATCCACTGGGCTATCGAGCCAGCCCAAGGAGATTTTTTAAAAAGTAGAATAGACTTATAATGAAGAAATAGGATTGATCTGAAAATAAAGGAAAATGTAATACTAGAAATTAAAGAGTCATTTAAAAACCCCACGTTACTTAATGGGTTAAATAGAAACACAACTCAATGAATTAACAGACACAACTAAGAAAATCATCTGCAGTGGAGCAGAGAAAAGTGAGGTAGCAAATATGAAAAAGAAAGAGAAAGTCTGTTTCAGACAATTACAGACAATTTGGGAAATTGAAAAAAGATATGAATCTATTGATTAAAGAAATACAGCACATCTTGACAGGCTAAATAAAGGACGAGAGATTGTAGTTAAAAGATTCTAGGGGCCTTGTATTGTTTGGGAAGATAGACATTAATTTAAATTGTAAATCAGGTATGCATGTAGAAATTGTAATCACTGTGTGCTACTTTAGGAGAGAAATTTAACTTCCCTCTTAGATTTGTGACCACTATCACTGAACCAGGTGTAGTAATCAGTATGGTTTCTTAGGTTCTTGATATGAGGTTGTTAGAAAGGAGAGCACACAATTGCTGGCTCTTATTCCAGGAGAGAGGAGCTAAGCAGTATTAACTCCTCTAACCCTACTCATCCTTCACTTTCTCTTTTCTCCCTATATGGAGGCGTAGGCATGAAAAGAAAGGCAGAACTTGGTCAAGGATTGCAGAAAAAGAGATAGGAAGTCTCTAAGCCTGGAGTACATTCCCCCAGAGAAAATAGTATGCCCTGTGAAGCTCCAGGCTGCTGCCAATCTTCCATGAAAAAATGAATCCAAAAGGGAGAAGAGGGATACTCATGGCCTCATCTATCCCCATCTTCCTGCTGGGAAGATTCTGGGGTAGGAGTTGAAATGCTTTCCATAGGCATGAAGTTTAACAGATTCATTTAACTTGAAGCGAGAAACTGGCCAGTAGGTGTGAAAAAGTCTTCCCTCCGTTCTTTAGGCATCTTTATTAATATCACTGAAGAGTTTTCTATGTTCATTTGCTACAAAACTTGCTGGCTCTAATAAGACAGAAGCCTGACCTGGGGTTAGGGGTGTGATTGGGTCTTTGCACTACATCTATCTAGGGTAACTCATAACTGCATAAACTAAGAAGATATATATGGAAATATTGAGGTCACGTTCGTGAATGACTTGGAAGAGTCATTATTTCCAAGTTTTAATTCTTTTTTGATTTGTTTTAAAATTAAAATGGACCTAAATTCTGTACTTTTATGCTTGCATATCCTTTCCCCTTCCTCTGCTTAACTTAAAATTGACTTTAAAAGTCTCTTAAAGCTCTACTTCCTCTCTGAATTCTCCCTTGGTATTTCTGCTTTTCTCTCCATTCCCATCGAAATGAGAATCACCCTCCCCCCCCTTCTCTGATTATATTGCATACTCTATTTTAGTGGCTTTCACACTTTGTCTATTTTGCTTTCTCTTACACAATTCTACAAGCTCCACGAGCAAAAGTGATATCTTACATCCCTTATCTCCAGGACAGTTCTCTTGGATAATGTACATAGGGTACATACGTACTCACGTGTTAAATGAATAATGAAAACCAAATATGATAAATAAAAGTCCCTTAACATTTTGACTTTTAAATTATTGGAAGTCGTTTTTTTTTTTTACTTTTGTGTATAGAACTTGATATCAAATATTTCACTGAAATATAATCTGTGAAGTTTCACAAGCATCTCTGGCTTCAAATGGGGAAGATTCATTTTTATCTCACTTATTGCCACTATTCTAATAAAACTTTCTGCTTGTTTGTTTGTTTTTTTATTTTGTTTTGTAATAAAAGCCATGTCCTTTTGCTTTTCTTTAAGCACAAAAACACGCAGTTATTAATTTGTAAATTAGATTGACTTGCTTGGAAAAAGAAATTTCACATTCCAGTCCTTGAAAAAACAGAGCATATGAGAAGTCGGTTTGCCTTGCTATTTTCTAGGAAACAGGTAAAATATTCAGGGAGAATTAAAATAGAGAATACTACCTCTTCAAAAAAACTGTAATAAATTCCAGGAGCAAGTATTGTCCTGGAAACATTTGATCTGTTTTCTAATTCTGATTCTGTCCCTTAATTTACTATGTGACTTTGGGCAGGTCATTTAATCTCTAATATGAAAGCAAGAAGGGGGAAAGGGACCATGTCTGATTTTGTCTTCCACTTTTAATGTTCTGTGACCTAGTCAGTAGTATAGAAGGATCCATCTGAATCCTGAAAAAACAGTGCTGCTTTTGGAAAAATAACTTACAGATCTTTAAAAGGAACTATATGGTGGTTGGTCTGAGTTCTCTGTCTTTATGTGTATGTGTGTGTGTGTGTGTCTATGTGTTCAAAGAAAGCTCATTTTCTAAACCCTACTTAAATGGGGTATTGCTGTCCTTTTTATTAAAATAAAGTTTTAAGGAAATTAGACATAAAATATAAATTATATTTAATATCTAAGATCTAATAATAATCTCTACTATATCAGGTTCAAGATGTTGTTCCTATAACCAGTTATGACACTGCTGGGTCATTCCTTCTACTGGGATGTAACAATGGATCAATATATTACATAGGTAAGTGTATTGACACTTAAAATTCTTGTTTAACATGTTTGTTTGTTTTGTTTTGTTTTTTTTGGGGGAGGTACCAGGGTTGAACCCGGGAACTTGTACATGCAAAGCAGGCACATAACCACTGAGCTACACCTGCTCCCCTAACGTGTTTTTAAAATAAGAACAAGAAAACATTACCTTTGTAGTTTAAAGTAGATGCACTATTTATTTTAATGCTGTTTGAAATTTTTTATCTTTTAGATATGCAGAAGTTCCCTTTACGAATGAAGGATAATGATCTTCTTGTAACTGAACTTTATCATGATCCCTCAAATGATGCTATTACTGCTCTGAGTGTTTACCTCACACCCAAAACAAGTTAGTACATGACAAAATTATTCTAAATTCTTGAAATTTTGTTGAGTGTGTTTTTATTCGTGGGTTTAGGTGACTAGGTAAAATGAATCTGCTGTTTTCCTTTGAGAGCTATAGTGCTAAGGATTTCATCTCTGTTAGTTTGTAATTTATATTTGGTTTTATATTGAAGTCAAACATGTCCAATAAACAAAAATAATTTGAGCTGGGAAATTGGAACTTTTCCCATTTTGGATTGTGTTTGTTAACAAACAAAAAAAGGCTATTGAACTCTTGGAGAGTGAACCTATTTCCTTGGGAAGTTTTAAATTTTGAGTTATGGGAAAGGACATTTTATTTGGAAGTTCAGTGTATATAACTTTCATTGCCTTTCAAAGACCACTGCAATGTAATTAACATGTTTTGAAAATATATTCTAGAGCTAGAGAAACATAAATGGGAAATTTAATATTGACCTGTAATGAAAGAGATTCTAAGAAATATTAACATCTGTCAAGTAATATTCTTAATAGTTTAGGATAGATTATTTGTTCAAGATCATCATCTTACTGAAGTCATTAGAGAAGATCATAAATCTCCAGTATGAAAGGAATATATAGTCTACTGTATACAAATGAATTTAATAGAAATTATAGTAGGATTTAAACTGTATTCCTCTAGAACAGGGGTAATAACCATGGATTGTTGGCCAAGCCAGCTGTTTTTTGTAAAGAGTTTTATTCCAACACAGTTACATCCATTCACTTATGTATTGTTTTTGGCTGCTTTTGTACTACAAAGGCAGAGTTCAAGAGTTGTGACAGAGACCATATGGCATGCAAAGAAAGTGTAAACATTTGCTCTCTGGCCCTGCTCTAGACCCCAAGAGCCAACCCCTGCTCTAGAATGAGATATAATTCTTACTGGTGTTTTTGTTTTGGACTTTTTTTCAATCTAATTAAAAAATGAAGGTGAAACTGGGAAAGCTTTGCAAATCAGAGTTCTTCTTTTGGCCTTTGTGGTGGCAGGGGACTTTATAGGCATGAGACTGAAGTGCTCTTTTAGGTTATGAGAGGTATTTTCCATGGCATGCTTTTTCTCCTTTGATTCAAATATTTTTAGGTGAGTCAGGAATAACAGCCATTAAAGCTTAGAGTTCTCTATCTGTGAATCTTTTTGATGAGCTCCATCATATCTTTAAATTTATTAGGGGGTCTGGGCACTTGTGTGAAAAAAAGATGCCACGGACGAACCTAACAGACACCAGATAGTTGGACATAATTAGAAGAGTCAGCATAGATAACTGTGATGTAAGCAATGTAATGGGCATATTCTGTTCCATAGTTCAGTGTTTTGAAGCTGTTCAGTAATATATATACTACTTGATTATTCAGGGAAGATGCAATATTGTAGCAAAAGTAAAACAGATGGTCATTCTAGTCCAGAGGTAATACAGAATGTTGCTTTAAGAATATTATGTTTTTTCAGTGGAGTTCTTAGCATGTCAATTTTATTAATTCATTACCATTTGTAGGATACATACTATGTCTCAGGCACTCTGTAAAGTGCCAGAGATAAAAAGATGGTTATGATTGATGATGATTCAGTCTCTGTCAACAAGGAATAGGGGTAGACAGACATGGAAATAGATCCAGGATTAGTGTGTTATAGTTGCTATAATAGAGCCTAATACATAGTACAAGGGAGAGGGTGAGCTGATTTATAAAGGAAATAATGATTTTAAAATGGAGAAGTCTTAAGATTTCTGTGCTGAACAGAATTATTAGACTGATGCTAGATCCTGCGCTGCCTGTTAAATCACAGGGGATCTAATATACCTACCACCTTTCACCTTTTGGCTTTGTGTAGGTGTCAGTGGTAACTGGATTGAGATTGCCTATGGTACGAGCTCTGGAGCAGTAAGAGTAATTGTACAACACCCAGAAACAGTTGGGTCAGGCCCTCAGCTTTTCCAGACTTTCACAGTTCACCGAAGTCCTGTTACAAAAATAATGCTATCAGAGAAGCATCTTGTATCAGGTAAAGTGATTTTATTAGTACTGGTAAGGATTTCCTTCTTGTGTAAAAGTTTACCCAGTGCATGATTTTCTAGAATTCTTGTAGAAATCAAAACAGTATAAAAGGAAGTGTCTTTTGTGAGAAAAATACACTTAAAAGAAATGGTACAAAGTTTAAAAACTGGAAATGTTACGATTATCTTTTAATTAGGAGGTATCATATCTTTTATTTGCTCTGTATTCTTCTTTTTCTCATGGCATATTTTATTTCAAGATATTTGTCATAATCTATTTGAAGTATTTTTTTATCAGAGAATTTTCTCCAATAAGTTTAATGTAAAATGGATTATATTGACTTAAGGTTTAATACTAAAGTTCTAGATTTAAATTTTTGTTTGTTTTTGCTGTTTGTCTTATATAAATTTTTTAAATTAGTAGAATGTATAAAGAGATTATTTGAAGAAAATATTTTGTGGATTTGCAATTCCTTATAGGAATTTAAAAATTACATACTAAATTTTCAAACTTAATGAGCACTACTAGTCACAAAGTAAAATTCTATTGAAGAGATTCATTGTATATGTCAGACGATTCCTAAAAGTTTTTATGAAAATTGAATTATACCTCAGGTACATTAGGAGACCTTCCTATTTAGAGGACTCTTAGGTTAAATATTTTGTGAGTGGTTCTTGCCTAACCTAAAATTTTTAATAACATCATTTTTATATATTGAGTTTGCTCATATGATTACTTAATATAAAAAGCTGATGCTTCTTTCACTGTTAGCCAATCTGATTAAGCATCCAGTGGAGCTGAAATATCTTGCTTGTCCTTGAAATGCTTATATTGAATATCTAATTGTTTGAGGGTATAATTAAAACTAGATTATGATAACACTAAACTTAAATATACTTAAATACTTTAGTTCTTAATTCTTAGAGTAAAAGTATTTTTTAAAAATGAGTGTTCTTTTTTATAGTATTTTAATGGATCAGGTCAATGACTCCCTAAATTAAAATTATGCAGAGCCCGATATATAAACAAATTAAAACCCAGGTGCTTGTATTAAATGGAAGTCAGGTGGATGAAGGGCCCAGGGGCAGGTATTGGCCAATTAACCTTCCACTTATCCCATTTTGATCTTTTGGAAAAAACTCTTACTTGTAAGGACCTATACAATAAATAATTTTTCTTTCATTTGAAAATAGAAGAGCCTGTGTTACGTCAAAAGATTATTTACCTAGATTATTCCATCTATGGAAGGGGTTCTTAACCTTTTTTGTTCCACGGACCCCTTTGCCAGTCAGGTGAAAATCACGGTCCCCTTACTAAGTCCATACTCTCTTGTGTATTATTTAATAAATATATCACACCCACACCAACATGTCCCCACAGTAATTTTTTTTTTCTTTAAATTCAAGTTCAAGGACCCCTTATTAAGAACTCTGGCTCTATGGTATCATTGGCTTCTTTCCTTCTCTGGAGAATCCTTAGTGGCATACAGATAAGCTCTAGAATAACCCATCTTTAAAACAGAAACAACAAAAATAAACAAAACCTCTCTTAATGCCATGTTCCTTTCATAGCCAAACTTTCTCACATCCCATTCTCTCTCCCTTTCCTGTTGATCTTTCACCCCAGTGTGCCAAAGTAGTCGTTCTTGCTCAGGACACCTTTAATTTCCGTATCTCTAGATACAAGTTTATTTTTCTGTGGTCAGCTTCACCTGACCTCTCAGTAGCATTTTTAAAAATTGACTAATCCTTCTTTCCTGAAACATTCTCATCTTTGGGTTCCATAAAGCAATACTTGCCTAATACCTGCCTCACTGAGTTGTCTTTCTTACTCTATAATGCTAGTTCCTCCCCTTTTGCCCAATTGCCAAGTGTTGGATTGCCCTAAAACTCTTTCCTATTTTCACTTTTCTTTGTCTGTACTTTCTCTGGTATCAAATTTGAGTATTAAGTATCATCTGTATTCCAATAACTCTGAAACTTTTTTCCTCTTCCTGTACTATCCACAGAGTTCTAAACTTGTATATTGAATGCCTGTATCTCTGCTTGTATGTTTAATAGACATCTGGACAAAACAGAACTCTTGAACTCTCTCCAAAGCTATCTTAGTACACAATATCATCATGTACTCAAGTTGAGAAGCAAAAAATTACCCTTGTTTTTTCCCTTTCCCTCACCTCCCACATATGTGCAGTCCATTAGCAAGCAAGTCCCATTAACTTTATTTCAACTTTTGTCACAAATGTGATCACTTTGTCTGCATGTACCAGCCTGGTAGCATCAAATCATAACTGTAGCAGCTTCTCTGTTTTGTTTCTCTACAGTATATGCTCTACACAGCTATCAGAAATATCTTCTAAAA
>PVKH010048463.1:0-10301 GCA_004027955.1 Chaetophractus vellerosus | reverse complement strand
CAGGTGGTGGAGACTCTGGATTGAGACTCCCTCCTGCCCTCTCCCAGGTCTGTACAGATATACCAGTGAGGACGCCATCCTAAAACACAGGTAAGAGAGGAGGGGGGCCCTGGGATGGGGGCAGGGGGCCAAGGGACAAAGGAGCTGGGGCAGAGAATCGGCTGGAGTACCAGTCTATCCTACCGCCAGGCAGTTAGGGAATCCTACTCGCTCAATCTCTTCTGAACCCTGAGTGAGAGTTAATTTCTCTTTAGCCCGCGTCCCTATTGCACCACTTGACAGTCTGAGAAAACAGAGACTCTTGAAAGTTTAGTGGCTCTGCCCAAGGTTAAACAATATTGGCTTTCTGAACTCTCAATCCAGTGCTCTTGTTTCCACCTCTAACACAGGGTTCTTACCCTTTTTTCTTCCACGGACCCCTCTGCCAGTCAGGTGAAAACTACGGACCCCTTATTAAGTCTAAACTATACTGAGTATTATTTAATAAATATATCACACCTGCACCAACATGTCCCCACAGAAATAATGTTTATTTAAATTTAAATTCAAGCTCACGAACCCTTGTTAAGAACCCCTGCACTGATGCATACTGCACTCTCCTGTCTCACCCTGTCGTCAGAGAACAGCTAGCACGAGAGGACCAGGTCTAATCTTCTCTGTGCACCCAGTGTCTGCCTAGCAGTGTCTTTACATTTGGTAACTATTACCTGTTGCGTCCTTTCCTTCTCTGTAATCCACCCACAGTTCCAGCAGAGGGCACTTGCTCCCCCATCACAGATCCTGGCATGGTTCTCAAACAGGACCAGCCTGTAAGCACTTTTGTTCCAAGTGGGTCTGGGCTGCCAGCGCAGGTCTGAGGTTGTAAGATAAGATGCTGAGAGAGAAAGCATCCTTTTTCTCATGGCTGGATTTTACACTAAGGAGCCAGTTGGAGCTGTCTGCTCTACCTTCTCCTGCTCTGCATCTTGTCAGACTTCCTCTGGGAGTCTCTATGGTCCAGGTCTGCATCTTTCAAAAGATGTTTACCGTGCACCTACTGTGTGCCACGCAAGCCCAGGCCTTGGGCTCCCACTTCATTTGGTAAAGTTTTATTTACTTCATTTTTCTTCATTTATTCCCCCCCTCCCTTCCCCAGATGGTTCTCTTGTCCATCTGTTCATTGTTTGCTCGCCTTCTCCAGGAGGCACCAGGAACCAAACCTGAGACCTCCCACATGAGAGGCGAGTGCCCAACAGCCTGAGCCACATCTGCTCCCTGCAGGCTGCAGCATCTGCTGGCTTGTGGCATCTGCTCATTCTGGTGGTAGCAGCATCTAGCTCATTGCAGCGGGAGCGGTGTCTGCTCATCTTTTTAGGAGGCACCAGGACTCGAACCCGGGACCTCCCATGTGGTAGCCTGGCACCCAACTGCTTGAGCCACATCTGCTTCACTAAGGTTTCTTAACCCGGGGTCAATGAGCTTGAATTTAAATTATGAAAAAAAAACAACATTATTCTTGTGGGACGTGTTGGTGCGGGTGTGATACATTAATTAAATAATACACAGTATAGTGTGGACTTAGTAAGGGGTCTATTGTTTTCACCTAACTGGCAGAGGGGTCCGTGGAACAAAAAAGCTTAAGAATCCGTGGTCTAGGAAGAGAAAGATGTGCTATGTATAAGTGCAGTCAGTTGTTGGCAGTGCCCCGAAAGAAGTGTGTATAAGATCCGTGGGGTGGTCGAGGTGGGGAGACGAGGAGGAGAAGGGCTGAGGGAGCAGCAAGAAAGAGCCTGCCTTGTGCATCAGGAAAGACAAGCCACGTGGTCTGGCTGGGGTCATAGGCTGTGAGATGGGTCAGCACAAAAGATAAGGTTCAGGAGCTTGGAGTCGTGTCAGTCACATGGGGCAGCTGGGCCCTGCCTTAGTAAGCAGGGAGTCATTGAAGGCTTTAGACAGAGAAGCACCTTGATCAGCTCCCTGTTCTTGAAGGCTCCCTTAGGCAGCCAGCAGGGCACCAGGTTCCCAGACGAGAAGACCAGAGGCAGAGAGAGACCAAAGTCCCTATAGCAAGCTCCTGCTCCACCTGCAGGGGGTGGCACATCTCCTCATTTAATCTCACAGCATTGCCCTTACATGGAAGAAGGTACTGTTCCCATTTTACAAATGAGGAAACCGGGACTCAGCGAGGCTAACAGGACCCAGGGTTGCCCAGCTAGCCTGTGGCAGACTCCAGATCTCTTGTTCTTTTTGTCTGGCTCCAGATCTCTTGTTCTTTTTTCCTCCATGCACACAGCTGTCTCTCATTATATACCCCCTTACTCTGGGTACCTTGGACTTGCCCTGATCCCAGAAGAGAAAGGGGGCACTGAGCTTGGGGCACCAGGTCAGGGACCTTAGAGGAGCCTGTGAAAGTCTGAGGAGTGAGGATAAAGCCGATGCCACCATCTCCTCAACCCCTCCTGCTGCCCTCAGAGCTGGACATCTTGGCCAATTAGGTTCTCACCCAGCCTGCTTCTCCCCACCCCATCCCTGCCACCGCCCAGGATGGACCAGACTGACTCCCCCTGGCTGGCAGACACTTGGCGTTCCACCTCCGGCTCTCGGGACCTAAGCAGCAGCAGCAGCCTCAGCAGCCGGCTGGGAGCCGACCCCCGGGACCCGCTAGACAGTCGTCGCTCCTGTGAGCACCCCCAGATGGGCAAGCGCTGGCCTGAGCAGGGGTGGGGAGTGGGGCCTGTGACAGGGTGTGCTCCCCATAATCCCCCCTGCCGCTTTCATTACAGTGATCTGGGAACCCCGAAGCCCTGGCGTGCCCCTGCTTCCAGACACCAGCACTTTCTACGGTTCCCTCATGGCCGAGCTGCCCTCCGGCCCCCCGGCCCGGCCAAGCCCCCAGGCCGCAGCTGTCAGGCGCCTCCCTCCCCAGCTGGCCCGGCTCTCCAGCCCCTGGCCCAGTTCAGACAGCCTCTGCAGCCGCAGGGGCGTCTCCTCTCCTCGCTTGTCCCTGGCGCCTGCAGAGGTTTGGAAGGCCAAGAAGAAGCAGGGTAAGGAAGGGCAGACAGGCCTAGCCCGAAGCTGGTGGTAGGAGCGGCCAGGAGTGGGACCACGGTGGGAACGCCACCTGAGGGCCTTGAAGCCGGGTGTGGGTGGCACCCCACCCACAGCTTCCGTTCTCCTTCCTGGTGGGCACGGGCCCCTCTCCCCAAAGCACTCACCCGGGAATGTACACACTTTCTGCTGGCTTTCCTTTACTCTGAGGCCTTCCTTGTTTCATGTTGGCCACAGCAAGCCGTGAGCCCTACTTCTGCGGCCCTTTCAATGCAGCAAACATTTAATAAATACCACTGTATGCCCAGCATAAGGGACGCAGAGAGAGTGAGTGCAGCCCTTGCCCTCTAAGGGTTCACAGTCTAATGGAAGGATCTAGTTGGGATGCACATAATTCTGCAGCCTGGCAGAACATGACTTGTGCTGGAAGGAAGCCTCTTTGTGCATCATCTCGCACCTGACCCCCGACTCACCTCCCAGGGAAGAATGCCAACCACTTTTCTGGGCCAGGTTTCTCCTATTTTGACTTTCCAGAGAGAAATAAGTACATTTTTCTCTCTTTTTACTTAGCAACTACTATAGACTAGGGGCTTGACTTGCATGTGTTATTTCATTTAATGCTCGCAACATATTGGCTAGATATTCCGTAATTTTATAGATAGGGAAACAGAGGGTCAGAATAATTGGGGAATTTTTATTCAAAATCCCACAAGTCAGTCAGCTGTCAATCGGCTGTGGATCACCCTCCTGCAAAGACTATTCTAAAACTCTGGGACCTCCCTTGGGAAATCCTATTCTCCAGCTTTTTCCTTCTGTTCTGAACACGGGCCTGCACCCTCCTTGCTGTCTCCATAAGTCCTCTGTACTGATTAGTAAGACTTAACAAATGCTCTATAGCCAATTCTTTATTATTGTTATTGTCATCCTAACCTTGCCCAAGTCACCCATCACTGTGCTGTGCCACGAGCACTGCCATCCATTACTGAAAACTTCTCATCACCCCAAACAGAAACTCTGTACCTATTGAGCAATAATCCCCCTTTTCCCCTCTCCCCAGACCCTGATAACCTCTAATCTACTTTGTTTCTAGAGTTTGCCTACTCCAGATCTTTCATATTTGTTGAATCACACAATGTATGTCCTTTTGTGTCTGCCTTACTTTACTCAATATCTTCAAGGTTCATCCATGTTGTTGCGTGTATCCAAACTCCATTCCTTTTTACAGCTGAACAATATTCCATTGTATGTATATACCACTTTTGGTTTATCCGTGCATCAGGTGATGGCCACTTGGGTTGCCACCACCTTTTGGCTATTGTGAATAATGCTCTTATGAATGTTGGCGTCTGTTTGAGTCTTGCTTTCAATTCTTTGGGGTATGTACCCAGAAGTGGCATTGCCAGGTCACAGGGAAATTCTTTGTTTAAATTTTTGAGGGACTACTAAGCTGTTTTCCACAGCTGCACCAATTTACATTCCCACCAGCAATGTTCTGCTTTCTTCACACTTGTTATTGTCCATTTAAAAAAAGAAAAATAGTAGCCATCCTAGTAGGTGTGAAGTGGTATCTCATTGTGGTAATGATTTGCATCTCCCTGATGGCCACTGACATTGAGCCTCTCTATTGGCCATTTGTATATCTTCTTTTATGGCCAGTTCTTAAAGAGGATTCCAACTCCGAGATGAGGCTTCCTTCCTTGTGGTTGGGGTCCTCACTTCATCCCTGTGTCTCCTCAGCCCAGTCCCCACCCCACCCACAACCCAGGATGATCTGATCTTTTGCTTATCTCAGTTTCTCTATTGTTAGAGTTCATCCATAACCCTGTCTCTTAAGTGACCACATGGGCCAGGTGATAGCTGCCATCTTATTCTGACTCTCCTCACCTTATTTCCAGGTCTCTGATGTCATTCACTCATTCATTCATTCACTCATTTATTCAACAAATACTATTGAATATCTATGGGCAGGGCACTTGCCCTGCCTGGATGAGAGCAGCACATTTTCCTATTCTAAAGCTCCTCTTCCTGTCCGCTGACTCTCGCCACACCTGGCATTGTCTGGGGCTCCCTGCTATTTGTCTTGCCCTCTCAGCTCAACTTGACAGTCCAGCTCATCTCTCCAAGTGAGAAGCACTCAGGTTTCCCAGGACTAGCTATAGCCACATGAGATATTTGCAGTGTGAGAAATGGAAATTAACACATTCTCCGAGGAAAGCAGAAATATTTGTCTCTGCAGAGCCAAAATTCATCAGAAGAGTAGCAACGTGAGGATAAATAGATCAAGACGATTGGAATGTACACACTAAAGAAAAAAGAAAGTTTTTTTTTAAATGTCCATTAGGTGCCGGAACTTTCCAATCTATTTTTATTTAATTGGCAAAGCCACCATTTGAGATGAATGTTTACAAATCATAAAACTGAGGCTCGGAGAGGTTAATGGTTGTGTCAGTTCCGACAGCAAACATCTGGCTGAAGACTTTTGACTTTGCCTAGTGCTCCTTCCGCCCTACCACAGCTGCATGGATCAAGGTTGGAGTGGGAGTGGAGAGGATTAAAGAAGGTTCTTTTCTCTTTTCTCTGGACTCAGAGACCCACAGGCTTAATGGAATCACAAGGCTAAAGGTAAAGCCTGTGCTCAGGGTCTGAAAGGTCCACCTTGGCTGGTCCCCTGACTGTGGACTCTTTTCTTTGCAGAGCTGCACCAGGCCAACAGTTCCCCGCTGCTCCGGACCAGCCACCCCATGGAGCTCTGGCCCTGGGAGTTAGGTAGAGGCTCCAAGAACCTTTCCCAAAGCCCAGGTGAGAGGGGAGGCATGGGAGTGAGGCAGGATGTAGGGACCACCTGCCCAGGCCCCTCCACCTGGCTTCTCCTGCTCCTGAGGAAGTCCTGGCTGTGTGGACAGGCAGGCTGGGGTCCAGGGCTGCTAGGGGCTCTGCCATTCTTACACTCAGACTGTTGTCCCCCAGGAGCTTTGCCCCGAGCTCTGGTTGCCTGGCGGGCCCTGGGACCCCAGCTCCTCAGCTCCTCGAATGAGCTGGCTACTCGCCCTCTGCCCCCAGCACCATCCTCTCCTCATGGAACCCCCACTCGGAGTCAACATACCCAGTAAGAGGAGGTGGCACAGGGCAGGACGCAGTGCTGGGAATTGGGGGGTGGGGTGGGGGAGGCTCCCTGGGGTTGGACAGGCTGAGAGGGGTGGGCAGGGACTCTAAGAACTATGCTAACCATCCTGCATTGCTCTCTTACCTCAATCAGGCACTCAGGGGAACCCCCAGCTCCCTCCTCCCTCCCACTGCCAGTCCCCATTCCCACCTCCATCCCCTCCCGTTCCCCTACCCCCCCTAGTCCCCAGGCCTCTTCCCTCTCTGGTCCCAGCCCAGCTTCCAGTCGTCTGTCCAGCTCTTCACTGTCATCACTGGGGGAGGATCAGGACAGTGTGCTGACCCCTGAGGAGGTGGCCTTGTGCCTGGAGCTCAGTGAGGGTGAGGAGACCCCCAGGTGAGTAGCCTGAGGAATAACTGAAGAACTACCGATAAGCATGCTACAGGAGTATGCTTATCTGTAGCCCACCCTTCCTCAACTGGAATGTTTCTGCTCCCAGCCACCCAATCCCACCCTAACCAGTGTATGGTCTCCCATTCTGCCTCTTCCTAGGAACAGTGTCTCTCCTGTGCCAAGAGCTCCCTCACCCCCCATCACCTATGGGTATATCAGCGTCCCAACAGCCTCGGAGCTAGCAGACATGGGCAGGGCTGCAGGAGGGGTGGGGTCCGAGGCGGGTGGCCTGCTGTGTCCACCTCGGCCCTGCCCTACCCCCACCCCCAGCGAGGGCTCTTTGGCCAATGGTTGGGGCTCAGCCTCTGAGGACAATGCCCCCAGCGCCAGAACCAGCCTCGTCAGCTCCTCGGATGGCTCCTTCCTTGCCGATGCCCACTTTGCCCATGCTTTGGCCATGGCTGTGGATAGCTTTGGCTTTGGTCTGGAGCCCAGGGAGGCAGACTGTGTCTTCACTGGTACGTGAGGTCACCCATGTCTTCCTCTGCACTACCCGCCCACTTAGAGTGGACATGGCTCCTATAACTCTCCCTTCTCCCCACCCAAGAGACAAGCCTTCATCATTGTCACCATCATCATCATCTCCTTCTTCATCTTCATCATCTTCTTCTTCATCGTCATCATCATCTTCTTCATCATTGTCATCGTCATCGTCTCCTTCTTCTTCATCGTCATCAAAACGGTTTTTATCAAATAATTACTATATTCCAAGCACTATGATAAGTGCCTTATATACACTTAATATTAACTCTATGAGGAATAGTTTTCATCCCTCTTTCCAAATGAGGAAACTGCGAGACAGATTTACTAACTTGTCCAAGGACACCCATAAGAACAAGGACTCAATGTTCAATTCCAAAGCCTCAAGGCTGCCAATTGTCTCGTCATTTTCCCTGCCTCCAGGACTGTTCTCTGACTCAGTCATGGGTCTCCAGGGAAGGTTGCTCCAAAGCCTTTTCCGCTTCCTCTCGGCCAGTGTTTCATATGCCTCCTCGCCGTGGGAAGTTCCCTTTTCTCTCTGCTCTTTGCTGTGCTTTCATACCCTTTCCTCTTGCTTGTCCGTGGCTGGGCTGAGGAGCAACTGGACTCACCCCTTGCATAGTTAGCCAAGTGGAACCACCATCCTCATGTCTGCAGAAGGTAGCTCAGGGCCCCCTCTGTATATTTGGCATTCCCTTCCCCATATACCCTGTCAGACCCCATGCCCACCTTACTATATTATCGCCTCTTACTCTACCCTTTGCCCCCAAGGGGAAAAAAAAACAACAACAAGCTTGTGGTCAGTGGGAGGAAGTGCCTAGATGCCCAGGAATTGGGGAGGTGGGTAAAAGGAGGGGTTGGATGGAAGGCCAGAACCGGGCTGGGAGTTAACTATTGAAGCTCTCCGAAGAGACCAGTGGGCCATCCTCCTTTCCCTGAGGGCTGGGCCACCTACGCATAAGGCCACTGGAATTGATGGGGTGAGTTGAGACTAGATTTGGTTTTGGGCCAGATGTGTGCCAGAAGCCTTCTGGCCTAAGCTGGTCCTCAGGGGTGCAGGCTAACCCCCCCAGATATCTCTGCCTCCCTGACAGATGCCTCGTCTCCTCCTTCCCCCCGGGATGACCTCTTCCTGACCTCTGCCCTATCCCTGCCCATGTGGGAATGGAGGTCAGACTGTTTAGAACACTTGGAGAACAACCACATCTGGTGGCTAGGAAGGGGGCTGCCTCCCTGGCCTCCCGAGGCTCAGATCTCCTCCCAGAGAAGTCAGCTCAGCTATACTGCGCCTGGGGCCAGCGGTGAGTGTCTGTCTGCCCCGCTAACTTGGCCATCTGGTTGGGAGGGGCCCTGGGGTCTGGCAGGGAAGAGGAGCAGGGGGATATCGCCACTCTCCTTCTATAGATGCCTCCTGAATGGAGCTCCTGAGACTGCCAGAAGCGAATCCGAGCCCCCTCTCCTGTCAGCACACATGAGGCCTGCGCTGTGGAACTTGGGCCTGGGCCTATGCTTCTCCGCATTTGGGGGTCCCCCTTCCCTTGCCTCCAGGAGGGCTCTGCCTCAGGGAATTTGAAAATAAAACAAAAGCAAAGCAGATCTAGAGCCCTCAGGGAGCAAAACAGTCTTCTCCACATCAGGTTCCTAGCCCTCCCTTTTTTTTCTCTGCTCCACCCACTCCCCCATTGGGCCTTTTTGGCCTGGGAGGAAGCAGCCCTTTCTCCTAATTTCCCCCACCTGTTTGGGATCGCGGGAAGTAGAGGAGCCAGAGGTTGTCTTCCCAGAGCTGCCAACAGAGGAAAGGTGTGGAGGAAGGAGCTTCTCAGAGCAGCCCCCCTCCGCCTTACCTGGCCTCTCATAGAGAGGCAAGACCCAACTTCCTCCCCAGCCCCAACCATGTAAATGAAATAAAGAGGAACGCTGCTTAGGCAGTGAGGCCCTCATGGCAAGGCAAAGGGGTCAAGACTGAGTCTAGGGAGGAAGCTGAAGGAAAGGAGATGTGAGAATGTGGGACAAACCACCCTCCTCATGCCACTGTCACAATGAGATTAAAGAATTTGACACAGTAAAACTGAAGTAATCTGAGTTCAGTGAGATCATTCCTTGGGGTGCCATTTGGGGGAGGGGGCTGAGGGGGGGAGCACCAAGGAATATGGGAGGAGTTTTCTGAATTAGGAAGGAATCAAGCATTCATTGACACTCAGGGTTTATCACCCATTTGTGTTCTGCGGTTAAGGGGAAGGGAGGAGCGGGAGATTTGGGGGGTCTGCTGGTCCTGGCAACTTATCCTAAGAAGACAGCTCATGCTTTCAGAGACCCTTCCCAAAGGTAAGTCCGAGATGAATTGTAAGAATAGGCAAAGTAGCTAAATTCTGCAAAAGGTAGAGCCACCTTTAATGGTGGACTAGTGAACTACCCTTCCAGAAAAACAACCCAGTAGAGAAGGGGCCCAGGGAGCAGGACCTCAGGGTCCTGAGCCAGAGAAAGCTACTGGAGGGCAGGCAGGTCAGAGTCTTCCTCCCATGGTGGGAAAGTTCTTGGATAGACCCACAGGTTAGGGGTGGGGTAGGGTGCTGCAGAGCGTGGCTGGAGCCACAGGAAAATACCTTCAGGGAGGGCCAGCCAGGGAGCAGGCTCTGAAAGGGAGTCATGGCCTGGAAACCACTCAGAGCGAGTGGCACCAGGGGGACTGGCTGTTTCTCAAGCTACATTCATCAGGCCAGATTTTCATGATCTCATAATGAGGAATCTGTGCTCCAGATACACAGCCATTCCTCTCTATTTGCTTTTCCTTTTTTGGATTTTGTTTTCCTTTGAGCTTCCTGGTAAAATTCCTTTTGGAAACATTGCAACCGTGTTTTCCAGACCTAAGGGCAAAGAGGAATTGCACACACTTAGGTCAACGTGGTGAGAGGGGTCAGGCAGCAAGCATCCCCGCTAGCGAGTCCAGGACAGGCACCGGGCCAGAGGAGGGAGCAGGAGAGAAGGCAGCAAAACCTTTGTGGGATGGCAAACAAGGGCCCTCTGGAGCCACGCGGGTAACCAGTGAAGGGTGGGGGCTGTGGCATTCAGAGTCAATTTTTTTTTTTAGTTAAGCCAGGAAAAAGAATTTATTTGAGGGGGCCGGCCAAATAGCCCAGTGGATAAGGGTGCCAGTATACCACATGGGAGGCCCCGGGTTCAGTTCCCGGGGACCTCTCCTAGCGGGCAGACCGCCTGAGAAGGGCAAGCCGCCATGGGC
>PVKH010048462.1:0-10198 GCA_004027955.1 Chaetophractus vellerosus | reverse complement strand
CTGCTGCTCTAGACCAGAGATTTCCAAACCTAGCCTTGAAACAGAATCACCTGCAGTGCTTGTAAAACAGCAGATTCCGAGATCTCACTCTAGACCTTCTGAGTTGGGGTCTCTGGGGGTGAGACTCCCCTACACCCCCCGGCCCCCATTCTTACCCTCCAAGAGGCAGTTTGGCACAACATCATAAGAACATACTGCACTTGGAAGATCTGTTTACAATGACTGATCTGGGTTTGATCTGAGGAAGTTCATCTAAAACGTGCTGTGCTTAACTATCGGGGTATCTTTGAGGTTTGAAAAAGACCATGCAAATGAAAGTGATATGTAATGTGCTATGTAATTGGAAGAGATTGTCATTTCTTATCATGATTATTCTTATTATGGTCCAAGAATATTTCCTCCATGAAAACTTACCTATCATACTACCATCTTCATATTCTTTCTGTCTACTTAATGATAGCTTTTAACTGGTTACACTGATTTTAGTCCTGTCTGCCATTAGAATCATCTGAAGAGTTCCTAAACAATACTGATGTTCTGGCCCCCCACCCACCCTTAGATTTTTAGTCAGTTGGTCTGGGTGTGGAGGAAGCATTAGTATTTTTTAAAATTCATTCTCCCTCCAGGAGATTGTAATGTACAGTTGAGAACCACTGTGATAAATGAGCTGATGTGAACACATGACAATACCTTATCTACTATTCCCTAAGATGTTTCCGTTTGACAATGATCTTATATAACCACAATGTCTAACTCATTTATATACTCAATCACTTAACAAATATTTTTTGAGCACCTACCATTGTTAGGCCTCAGGAGTACAAAGATTAAGACAAGTCACTTCTAGAGCCCCTAAATATGCTATTTTATGTGTATGTGAGTGTGTTTGAACACAACCTTCTTCAATTACTGAGATCTGTGACTACACCCAAAAGGTCAAGAATCACACCCTCTTCCTTGTCTAGAGTCAGTAGTAAAATTCAGAAGTGGTGTGTTTTGCCCTTTATACTGCAAAGAAGACTAAGAATAATTCCAAATGTCAGTTGAAACCATCATGACACTTGCCTTCTTTAGCCTTCTTGTTCATTTATAACACAGGACCAGCATTGTGCTCCCTTTAAAACTTTTCCACATGAATGATTCTATTTCCTCTTGTCATTTATGCCTTTCACTGAAATCCCTGCTTTGTTCTTTTACCATACAATGAGACCCCATTTAAACCTATAGTACTTTGAAATAATAACGCCTCTGTATTTGGTTCAGATAACCAAAGCAATAAAAATATTTGAAGTAAACTAAGTCTGACTTCTGCTCCATTTCTCAGGTCCCTTGGTACCTCATGGTCTCCTCCAATGTGCCCATTGCCCTCTTTCACTCTTACCCATCTGCCCAGGAGACCGCACTTCTTGGCTATATTGGGCTTCCACACTGAGCTCTTGGCCCCATCACAATCTCCCTATACGGCATTACAAACCCTAAGGGGCATGTTCTTGCCTGTTTGTGATGACACCAGCCTATCAGGGGTCTATACCCAGGCCTCTCTGCTTTACCTCCTTTCATTCCTCAACACTGCAAAACTTCAGTCATCAATCCTCTTCTCATTCTCTCTTCCTTGGAGAGCTCATCGGTTCCTGTAGCTTCAGCTACCATCCAACTCAGAAGATTCTCAGAGCACTAACTCCAGCCTTGACATCTCTCTTGAACTCTAGACCCACATTTCCAGCTTTCCTAGGCATCTTCCCTCAATATCCCACAGACATCTCAAACTCAACATGCTCAAACAGAATCCATTTCTCCTTCCTATCACATTCGCAACCTCCCACCAGGCCAAGCCAAGACCTCAGTGTGTTCTATAAGTACTCTTTCTTACCACCTTTCATGTCCAGTTGGTTATCTAGATCTCTCAATTCTACCTCTTCAGGTGTCTCATCTCTGTCTCCTCCTTTCTATCCACACTGTACAGGTCAGGGTCCCAGAAAGAAACATATTGGCACATTCGAGTATAATTAAGGTAAGATTCAAAAAGGGGCTATTTACACAGGTTTGGACAGGGTTTAAGGACAACCTCAGTGCTGCCAACAGCAGGTTACCATTAGTACCCAGGGGCCTAAAAGAGCATAGAGAAGAAGTTACTAAGACACAACAAGTCCTGTGGTTATAGGAGAGGGCTCCAGAAAAAAGCAGTGGCCCTTGGTAGAAAAACCAACCATCACCAAACTATAGGTCAGTGAGAGAGGCAAGTATCTACTGCCCCTCAAATCTCAGCACTAGCTCCCTCCTCTGCTTACTAGAAAACATGTTTATTTGGGATCTCCTCAATAGCATGTTTCTTTCAGCACATTTTTCAAGGGAGGGCAGAAAGAACTGCACAATTATAAAACAACTATTCCATGTTTATTCATTCAGTATGTGGTTGTGTGGTTAAGGACATACTCACACACCCTCTTGGAACTCTTGAGTATAGCCTTCAAGTCCAGAATGTCTGAAACTAGAATGGTCTAGCATTGAATCCTCCCCCTTCCTGTGGCAGCCAAGATCTGTGGTCAACTGTTTGAACTGTGTAAAAATCCTATAAATATACTTTAGCTCTAAACATATTCACAATGCTGGAGAATATACCAGTGGATCCAGTTCATAAGCTTAAAGAATCTTAGAGGTGATTTAGTCCAACCCTTCAGTTCACAGGGAGAGAATCTGGTTCACAGGGAGGTTGTCCTTTGCCCGCGTGTACCCAGCACCCATGCAGGAACTCAGGCCACATGACTCTCACTGCACTGCTTGATAAGAGGAAGATTACAAAGCCACATAAGCCTAGAGTAAACAAAGAGAAAGTCAAGTTTCGAAATAACTCCCATTACCCTGGGAGCAAAGACTCGTTTTGGAAATTGGACTCTTGAAAGGTAACCTAAGTTAAAGTGGCCTTTGTGTGTAAGCTCCCCCAATGCTCTATGGTGAGCTGGAAGGGGGTTGGAGAGAATGAAGGGAAACCTACAGGTAAATATAAATAAAGACAGACAGAAGATGCTGAAATGGGAAGATAATGAGGAAATGAGAGAGAGGCAAAAAAGATCTGATAAAATTCTATTGTTTTGCTTTGCTCATACTTTGTGAGGCTTGTTTTATTCATTTATTTATTTATTCATTGTTCAGAAAATATTTAGTGAGAGTTACTCTTTACCAGGCTCCTTCTCAGCAGAAAGGTTCTCAGTCATAAGTTTAGCAAGAATAACCACAGAAATGTCCTCGCAACTTTGATCTTGCCAGACAGCAATAAGCAGAAGCCAGCTCCTTTCTACACACAAGTGCAGCAGGAGTGGAGATTTTTCTCCCCATATTAAGCATTAGTACACCTATGAAATAAAGAAGTTCAGCAACTGAGAGTCACCATGCCCCAGGCCCCTCCCAACATTTCTGTCTTCCACTTGATTTCCAGAGGATTCAACCCTAGAGTCTTGAGTCCAAGGGCCTCTGGAGTCCAGGCCAAACAGAAAGCCTACATCTAAAGGGGCTGACCTTGGAGATGGCCCAGATTCTAAGCCAGGGAGATTGGTCACCTTTCACCTTTTGCCCCAAATCCTCAATTCTCAAATGTTTTCACTGAATAAAACTAGCAGATCTTCCCCCACCAGCTCCATTCCAGTAAGACATATCTGGCTTCAGGTGAACTGATGGGCCAGTATGGTCTTCTCATATTACAAAACCATCCAGACCTTTGGAAGGAATATGTGATCTAAAATTTCAACCTCTGCTTTATACAGTTACCATCATGGGCAAGCAATACAAACAGATCCTTACATATGGAAGAAGGAAGGAGATTGGAGTCCCCTCCAAGAAAAAGCTACCATAGAACTAATAGCCCAGGCATATATTAACAAATAACCATCTAGTCCTAAAACTCCCACTAAGACACCTTAGAAAGTCATCTGGAATAAAGAAGAGCACAGTCAGGATATTGGACTCTTGTCTTTCATCAGTCTGCCTGCAGCAAAATCATTCCACATTAATTCAGCTCTCTTCTTGGCAAGGCTTTTTATGGGTCAGGCTCCCCCCACACCACTCTTTCATGATGGGTAAAGAGAAAACAATCAGGACTGAAATAGTCCTGGCAGTTTTCAGAGCACATGAAGGCAATGTTAGGGACTACCCCATGGACAAAAATTAAACAAGCTAACACAGAACCAATAAATCCACAATGCTCATCTGGTGGCCCAATCTGGAATTCTAGAACTCCATAAGATAACATACACACAGTACTGTTACTTCCCCCTATTAATGACATTCCCTCAGATAAACCTACTCTCCATTCTTTCTAAGGGCCCATCTGGGAAACATCTCCATTTTTTCTCTCCTGGGGCTTCCTGGTCTCTGTGACACACACACACACACACACACACACACACACACACACACACACACACCCCAACCCACCCCTAGTCCAAAGCCTACCTTTAGCTGACACCCAGCCCAGACTACCAAGGAGAAAATGCTGTTTCTAGGAGACCACTGATCCAGTGACCTTGGGCTTGCAAGCCAGGGCTTTCTCAAATGCTTGTGAGGGTCACCATGGCAACCCTTCCAGGAAAGGCTTTGGAGTATCCTAAAACTGAACTCTAAAGAAAGTCTCAGTTGGCAAGGACATGCCACCAATACTGACTGCGAGTTTAGACAGCAGTTTTTACTTCAGTTCACCAGTATGAACTTGCAGGATCAAATCAACAGACTATTCCTTTTTTCAGAGACAGTGTTGTGTAGCAGTAAATGCTTGAACTCCGCAGACAGACTGTGAGTCCTGGCTCTGCCACTTCTTAGCTGTGAGCGCAGGTTACTTACTCCCTCTGTACCTCCATTTTCTCCTCTACCAAATGGGGATAATCGTAGTACCTACCTCGTGGAACTGTTGTCAGGATTAAATGAGTTAGAACTTGGAAATGCTTAAAACAGTGCCCTGCACAAAATGTTCATGCAGGAAGTGTAGTTATTACCAATTTTCCTGGGAGAATCTTCTTACAAAGAAAAGGAAACTACAAAGGATAATGTTGTAAGAGAAAGCCAGGTGTAGAGGCAAAGGAATTGTCTGGAAAATTCAGGACAAAAAGACATTTGCGGGGAGGAAGGGTGAGGTTTGGGGTCTGCCTTCTTCTTATCCAGAGAAGCAGTCAGTAGTAACCCAACCCCCAAGAGAACTGCTGGCTTGGACTGGCTGGTCAGGGTCCTGGAAGAGGCAGATCAGCAATCCTGGGCAGCCACTCCTGTTTCAGCAACCTACTTACAAAATGGTTCCTCTCACTGCTTAAGCCAGGAGGGGGAAGAGAGAGTGTGAAGAGTGAGGTTTAAGATTTCTCTCTGTGCTTGGTGCTCCCTGTTACAGAGGAAGAGCCATGCCAGGGTGTTTTGCCAGAATCACCTTGGTAACCTGAATTCCTTTCTTCTCGTAAATTGTTAACAAATTTGTTGAGCTGACACACTTTTTACTTCTGCTTTCCTTCTCAAAAGGTTAGTGCTTTTTGAACTGTGTCTCCTGGTTATTTGAAATGAATTTTAGACCCCCTCAGAATATGTTTCCATAACATGAGGTGAGAGAATCATAGAAAAGTTGATAAAGTGTGTGTTCAGTGTGGCAGACTTCTGATGACAGGCATGCCATCGCACTTAAACAATTGGTCAGAGTGATGCAAAAGCCATTCTAAACAAAGTAAGGATGGAGGGAAGAAGAGGATGTGAGAGGGAAGGTGAGAGAAAGAGAAGGAGAGAGGTTGTAGGCAGGGTCAGCTTTATGAGCATGGAGCCAGTGCAGCCACAGAGGCACACGCTCAGAAGAGGACCCAGTGCTTGGGGTTTAAGCCTCTGTGATAAAATTTTCAATAATTTTTTTACCTTTGAATTTGGGTCTTTTCAGTAAAGCCTCTTAGGACAGTGGAGCATCTGCTGGGGGCTTGGGCTCTCAGCTCACATAGTCCTGCCTCCCTGGGACAGGTTCTCAGCCACCACCCCACTCCCCCACACCCTACACCCCCACCCACCAACTGCTGTTACCATCCGGTCTGGGGTCAATCAAAGAGAGGTCAGGGTTGGGCCCTGGAAGAGTGAAAGGTGGGGCGGCGGGCACCTGCGATGGTCTATACGTGTCTGGTGATGGTCAAGGCAGGGCAACATTAAATAGCAAATAAAAATCACAATATCAGTTGAGAGAGGCACCATGGAAAAAAAGGAATTAGCTTTCTTCCTGCCCTTTGAACAGGGAGCTCCACTTTTTCATTTTGCCCTGGCCCCGGCCACTTACATAGCTGGCCCTGGTGGTAGAACTTAAAACCCATTCAGGACTCTTTCTGGGGCTCAAAGTGGGGGGAGCTCAGAGTGGCCTTGGGCTCTTGGTTCTCTGCAAAGTTTCAGTTTCAGAACTGGTACCAGCGTTGGCCCCAGATACAGTGGACAGACACTCATTATGACACAAGTGGCTCTCTGAGTAATGGGATATCCTGACAGCTTTCCTGACTCACTTGCAAATAGGACTGGAGAGTTGGGAGGGAAAAGAAGAGGAAAAGGGAAAATGAATTGGTGCCATTCTAGAGAAGAATTGTGAAAACTGACTCAGAGGTTTTAAAACACAACCTTGAGGTTAAATAAACCGGGATAATACAGTGTGAAAAAATACCAAAGAGAAATTTCATGTGGGAAAACGAGTTATAAGATAGCTGTTGAACAGCATTTGAAATATATCAGAACTGCAGCATTTTAAAGATCCAACTTTCTTTTTTTATCCCTGAGTCCCTGAGCCTAGCAAGTGGCCCAGCTTCCCTCTTCGAGCTTCTAGAACGACAGTGTCTCATTCCATTAAGCTGCTCCTTTCCCATCTCCTAGGAACCTCCATTCTGCTAAGACTTTGTATGTGGAGTTACAGGATAACTCTATGGATTCCTTGAGAAAATAAAAATGCAAATGAATAATTTGGCTTGCACAGATATCAGAAGAAACGTGAAAGATAAGACCTTCCCCTGGGCAATTTAAAACCAGAGTTTCCTTTTACCCATTGAAGATTTGTCATCTTAACTTGCAACTGCTTATGCAGTATTCTTTAATTTTTCAGTCCAATTAAAGGTATTCAACACTAGGAATATAAGCACATTTACTTGTTTCTTCATTTAAACTGAAAAAAGATTTCAGACATTCCCAAGTTAGAGCTGGTGGCTTTTAAGGATGAGATAGTTTATCTTAAAAGGTTTATGGAATACACTCCCTTCAGATAAGATTAAAAGCTTCTTCTAGACCTGCCTGGAAAGGTAGATCCAATTTAGGTGGCTGCCTGAAGTTCTTTTCTTCTCATACTTGTTTGTTACACTCTTTTTAAATTTATTAGCTACTTATTATTTAGCTCCTTCCAAAAAGATAGTTAGAATTCATGGAACTTATGGTAATTTGACCATTTCCAGGACTTTATGGCCTCATCATCATGCCACCAACCAGTACTCGGCATAGTCATTTTGTGAATGTTAAAATTAAAATTAACTACCAGTTTCTCAGCAATCAACCTTTACAGCAAGTGGGGAAACAAAACAGACTAATAGGTAAGTTGTTGTGTAGGTGGCCCATCCACAATGCTAGCTCTCTGATGTTAGTCAATTAAGTGCCTGTATTTAAAGTCCATCCTTAGCTCTCTAATAATGGAACATAATTTAGCTCTTATGAGAGAGAAAAATCTCTACACTAACTAAAAACTTGTATAGATTGTATTTTCCTTCTTTTTTTTTTTTTTTTTTTTTGCATTTCTTTACTTTTACATTTTCATCTTAACATGCATAGACCTGGATGAGCACTGGATTGTACATAATGGGCTTTCTTTGTCTCTTTTGTCCAGAGTGGAAATAGAATTCTGTGTTCCATTATTCTGAGCCATCACCAGGGTCCGTCCATAATCAACTATGATGACGAGAGCGGGAAGACATGTGTGCACATTGCCGCAGCAGCAGGTTTCAGCGACATTATTAACGACCTGGCAAGAGTCCCTGAGTGCAACCTACAGGCTTTGGACGTGGACGACAGGTATCCATGGCAACCTCAAAAGGGCCGGGAACTATCGATAATCCTTTCCAAATTTTAATCTTAAAATTTTTTTAAAAAGATGTTTAAGGAGTGATCCTATATGACTCTCTCCTCATTGCCAGTAATATTTTACAAATGTATTCGTGACAATAAATAATTGCTCTATTTTAGTCAGGACAGGAAAAATTATTGTTATGGAGAAAAACACTGACTGTACAGTGTTGTCAAATTTTCCACCTTTTTGCTAAACGTCCTCAGTCTTCTCAGAAGGCTTTCTGTATATCAGCTTCCTGCTATAAGCACTTTCTGTTCTTAATAGTAGGTTTTATTTTTTTTCCTTCATTCCTGGATTATATTGTAAAGTCAACAAGTTCTTGTTATCCAGAGAAGAGCATAATAGAGGCTTTGTACTCAGAACCATTAGGTTCTCAGAACTAGAAGGGACCTTATATCAGGTTTTTAAAAATTATTATAAATTTATTAGCTTAGAAAAGGAAGCTGGGCCCAGATAGGTGAAAAGACTCACTTCAGAGCTACAATTCCTTGCTTATCTAACCTTTGTTTTGGTTGGGCTTTGGTTCAATGGCAATACAAGAATAATATGACAACAAACAGGCTATTAAAATAAATATAAGGCTTGCCCATACTATGCAGGATTTTTTTTACCTTCTCCTACTCAAGTGCGAAATTAATGACTTATGATTTTAGCTGCCCTAAGAAAGCAACTTTTACTCCCTGATTTCTGAAATATTTTTAACACCAAGAAAAAAATTGAGTTCCACATAATTTCCAGAATCTGAAGATGGTTAACATAATGACTTAAATTAACATTAAAGTATAAATCATTGAAAGTCGGCCTTTTCCTAGGAGCAGGTATTGTTCCTAAACAGGTAAGAAAGTGGAAGGACTTCGGTACATGAAGAGAAAAGGTAAATGATCCATAAAGAGAAGGAAAGAACAAATTTAAGAACGGAGGGCTGGGGGAATATTGCCTACTTCAAAATACTCCTAGATCGAGCCTGAATAGGTTCCTTTCCATTTTGTCTTACCACACCCTAAACAAAGAAATCCAGTTCCCCAGACAAGGGCAAGAAAATAAAACCAAGAGGAGGGGGGAAATGCAAACAATCAGGTTCTATGAGAGGACAAAGCAGAAGTAAAATCTAAAGGAGAGTCTAGTTCCTGCTTCAGTCCTCAAGTCAAGTGTCTCATGACATCAAATCCTGATCTCCATTTTGTTTCATTCATTCATTTTTTTCTGCATTGCACCTTCACGTTAGAACTATAAGTTTGGTGTTAGTGGGAGAATGCTCAAAGTTTTCATAGGTTTAAGTGCTTTAAACATTTGCAATAACTGTGGCTTCTCTTTCCTGGTGAAGAAAAGGTTTTTGTGGAAAGAGAAGAAGGTTGTGAGAGTAAGGAAGAAGAGAGAAAATATGGGGGGGCACTAGTCCTCCTAGATATTAAGACACATTGTAAATCTATGATTTTGAAACATGTGGTACTAGCCTAAGATTAATAGCACAGAACACATAGCCCAGAAGTAGCTGGTAGTAGCTTAAATGTCTCAAACTTCATTGGTCTATGAGATCACACTTCCCTTGAATAGCCAACACAGTAATCTGAACCACTGCCCAGTTTGTCCACAGGGAGTCATTTATCGAGTTCCGCTTCCCAATGCATTTCTGGGACTTCTCTGGGGAATTTCTACACGTTCTGTAAATCCTCAGCTGATGCTGCATTTTGTAGCCATCATCGCCTGCCATTCAGAAATCACCACATCAGTCTGCACTATTCTCTACTGACCTTCTTCTCCTGAATCTTAGGCAGTAACCTTTCCCTTCAGCTTCCCACGGAGACTATGCTGTGTTATGTTTGCAGGATGCTCCTGAAGGCTTACAGATAAGAAAGGAACTATAGCTCAGAGGTGAAATTAGACACTATAGATTGGACACAAATGCCTTATGTATTAGGTAGAAGTTATCTATATGCCCCTGCCACATTCTGGGAAAAAAATTAAGTTTCCCCCATGTTCTTCTGGACTTCTTTCTTCCATGTTGATGGTCAGAAGAATGAAAAGAATCAGGCTTAACAGTTTCTATAAAGGAATACTTTACAATGCTCCAATGTGAATTGCCACATGTGGTTAAACCTGACTATA